>BLSH010146471.1:1111460-1140339 GCA_018402905.1 Glandirana rugosa
AATAAGAAATTCTGTATTTTTGTGCTATAAAATTACTTGGAGCCCCCCCCCCCCAAACATTATATAGGCCTTAAAGAATAAAATGGTGTGTTTTGCAATTTTTTTTGTCACACTGTATTTGTACAGCGGTATTTAGAACGCAATTTTTTGGGAAAAACTACACTTTAATGAATTTTAATCCAAAAAAACCCCACAATATAATACCCAATTTTTTGTTAAAATATAAAATATGATGTTATGTCGAGTAAATAGATACCAAACATATCATGCTTGTGGAATGGCACCGAACTATGGTATTTAAAAATCTCCATAGAGGACTCTTTATAAGCCTTTACAGGTTATCACTTTAGAGTTACAGAGGAGGTCCGGTGTGATTGGTGTGATCAAATGCTTTCAAGATTTAAAAATGGTGCTGTTTACTTCTGGGGAAACTGGAAGTGATGACAGTACTTGTTGCTTCTGGGTTCCTATACCATAGAGCTCATCAGGGACCTTCCAGCCCTCCATGGGCTCTGTGGTAAGCCGGTGGAACCACCAGTGTTCTGCCTAAAACTTGAACTTGCCAAAATCTCCAATCATGTCACTTCGGGTGACTCTCCAGCAGCAATAATTGGAGATTTTGAGGACTTTTTTCACAGAACACTGGCAGCATATATCTATGCTACATGACAACTTGGCTGTTTTTTTTCCAATACCTTTTGAAAAAGAACGCACGGTACATACAGAGACCACAATAGCGAAGTGTACTCCGAGGAGCACATCCAAGAGTTAAAGACTGCATCCCGCAGGACACTACATCCACAATTATACACAGGCAACTTAGAAATCTGCCTGTGAGGAGCGGGAGCTAGGGAGTCTCCGTATCCCACGTGACATTTTGCACGGTATACACAACGTTATAATAACAGCAAGAAGTTAGACTAGCCCAAAGACCTCAGCAAGAAATAGATGAACAGGAGGGGGGGGGGAGAGAAAAAAAAAGGGGGGGTTGTTAAAGGGGTTAGGGTATGGGTATAGAGCCCTTCCAGGTCAGAAAGATCAAGGTTTCAGTCCCTGCCTCTCAGGGGGTATAAAAGAGATCAGTTCAGCACATTCCTCAAATTCGTGCCAATAATACCATTATTTAGAAAACTTCCCATGAAGGCCCTTTTCAGTTGCTACCAAATCCTCCATCGCATTGATTTCTGCAACTCTTTTCAACTAGACAGCAACCGTTGGCGGTTGTGTCTGCTTCCAGAACAGTGGGATGCAACTTTTTGCGGCTGTTATCAGAAGAGGCAAGATAGTTCTCCTGTAAGCTTTACAGGGTATATTGTGATGGTGGAAGGCTGTATCCCTTGACAGAAGCCGGTCAGTGAATTTTTGGACGATTCGGTGGACTTCTGTCCAATATGGTTGCAAAGGGCGGCAGGACCAGGAGACGTGGAGAAGGGGAACCTGTATCCTCCCCACATCTCCATCATAGGTCCGAACATTGGGGAAACATTTTGTGAATCTTCACCGGTGTGTGATACGACTTGGCTGGTTTGACAGGACACCGGGTAAGGAGGAAAAAAGTTGTCGCCGCCTTAGAAACTGCCATGTTATTGGTTAGTAGCGGGTGGACTAACAATGTCCACTCATTATATCATGTAAAGTAGTGTATAGGCTGTTCTGTGAAAATAGCCAACTTGTCGAAATCTCCAATAATTTTTGCTGGAGAGTCACCGGAAGTGACATGGTTGGAGATTTTGGCGAGTTGGAGTTTTCGGCAGAACACCATCTTCAGATCTGGGTCCTCTGGGTGGGAAGCCACCTGTAAAAGCAATTCAGTATCTAATTAGCTGCTTGGATGGCTTTTACAAAAAAGCGTATCGCCTCCTGAAAAAAAACAATACAGGGATGATGCCTGTAGCTGCATCCATCATCCCAGTATACCACGTACACAAACGTTAAGCAGTCTTCAAGTGGACAATATATTTTCCTATCTATTTACTAATGCTAGCAGTATAAGGATTAAAAATAGTTAATGTTGATTGAGAGAGTGAAATTCACCTTTAATAGAATATTCTACAACTTTTCAAACTGCAGTATGAATAATATAATTTAGAAAGTCCTTCAAGACTCCCAAAACCATAATTAATGTCACATAAACATATCTAGTGTGACATTCAGCTTTCCAGAGTATGGCTATTTTTATAAACTATTTTGTTCAGTGTTCTGGAACATTTTATTACTTCAGTCTGCACTTGAATGTCAAACTGAAAAAAAGGGGAAAGGTACCGATTACTTGTATCTTTTGCATATAAAATTGCTTCTTGTAATGCAAAGTCCTAGTTTGAGCTCTTCTATGAGAGAGCACTTGGCAGTTTAATCCATTACAGCGTAATTCAGCATTAAAATCACACCGTGGTGATGAATTGTACAGCACAGAAGCAATACTAATTAAGTTGGCCTATGGCAGATGAATATTGTGGAATATCTTAATTTACAGAAGAAGGCACAATAATAGCCTGGCACATAATTAATAAAGACATTTATTGAATATACCTTGTAAATAGCTTTCTGCTAAATGACTTCTTTTCTAAGAAAGCTGACCCTTGTAACAAACTCTCTGATTATCTGCCACTTTAATAGCTTTTAAAGCAGGCCTAAAGTCTAATGCCTGGTACACACGATAAAGCTGCATTCACACAGGGGCGACTTGCGATCCGACTTCAGTTGTCTCAAGTCGCCCGAAGTCACGTGACATATGAAATCCCATTGAAATGAATGGGAGCCGTCTTAATATACATTACTGAAGTCGCTCTGACTTCAAGGCGACTTCAGAAAAGGTTCCTGTACTACTTGGAGGCAACTTCTATCCGACTTGTGCCCATAGAATTGAATAGAAGTTGCCTCCAAGTCAGATCCCCCATATAAATACAAGAAACTTTGTAGAGTTAAAGAATAGAATTTATTTGGGGCAGCCCCCTCCCTCCCTTCTATGATTGGCCACAGGCAAAGTCGTTGTGTAAAGCCTCGTACACATGGGACGACGATCGTACGTACGATCGTCTCAAATCATATGTTGGATAATGTAACTTGCATACTGACTGCACTACACGATCATACGAGCACAAAAAGAACGTTCAGGTGCATGTAATTAGCATCCGGCCGTTCCTGACTTCGGAGTATGCGTGTTTTGCACAATACAACTTGTTGTACCAACTGCTCTGTACACACGATACAACGGTCGTATGAGCGCTTGTTGGTACGACCAAGTTTTCTAGTCTGCTCATACAACTCCCTTGTACGACCGTCGTATATTCGGCTGTTCTAATCGCGCATACGAATGATCTATATCGCATACAACGGTCGTTAGTACATAAGTCACCTGAAGTCGCCCTGAAGTCGCGCTGAAATAGCATAGCACAGTTGCGCCGAAGTCGGTTCGCCCCTGTGTGAATGCAGCCTAAGATTATCAGGCGAATGATTGTCCATTTTTTTTTTCATTTGCATGCTATCTCAGATCGCATCGGAAGAGTTTACTTTTAGACACGGAAATTCTTCTTGTACGACAGAATAAAAAAAATCGGAAGCGATGTGATGTGTTGTAGTTTATTTGTATTGTATTTTCCAACAACAACTGTACTGATTAAACAAAAATCGTACAATCAAGCATCGTGCGATAAAATTTTCCCTGCATGTCCGGATGGAAAATATCGGGTGAACTGTCATGATCGGCTCTCGAAAGCTCTGTACTAACGATCCTATTATCGTACAATCGCTTTGAAAGCGGTATTTTCCGTATGATTTTCTGATCGTGTGCACGGGGCTTTCGATAAACTTGCAGAAAACTATGGGAAGCCTCATAAAAATGCAACAGACATTGCAGAAAAATATTACACTGTAAAGATGAGTATTAAAAATTTAACCCCCTGCAATAGCCTATGTACTATAAACATTTGAGCTCCGGAAGATTTTACCCCATCATGACTAGGCCATATTTTGCTATTCGCCACTGCATTATATTAACTGACAATTATGCAGTCATGCAACGCTGTACCCAAACAAAATGTATATAATTTTTTTCACACATATAGAGCTTTCTTTGGGTGATATTTGATCACCACTGGGTATTTTATTTAACCACTTGCCGACCAGCTGCAATCGTTTTACTGCAGCAGGTTGGCTCGTTCCTGCGAATCGCCTTCATTGTATGTCGGTCGTGGGAACGGGTGTTGTGGCCAGTGGGGGGGCCAAGCAGAGGGTGGGGAGGGCTCGATGTCCGCCGGCCACCCGTGATTGTTCCCACAGTGATAGAATGGGGATCTGCTTGTGTAAACAAGGCAGATCTCCATTCTGACAGGGGAGATGACACAGATCCTGACTTTCTGCTATGCAGGAAGACGGATCTGTGTGTTTCCCCAGGCAGCCCATCCCCCATACAGTTAGAAACACCTCCCATGGAACACATTTAACCCCTTGATCACCCCTAGTGTGTTAACCCCTTCCCTACCAGTGCCATTAGTACAATAACAGTGGATATTTTTTAGCATTGATTACTGTAATAATGTCACTGGTTCCCAAAAAAGTGTCAAACATGTCAGTTAGATGTCCAATTTGTCTGCCACAATGTGGCAGTCCTGCTAAAAATCATTGATCGCCACCATTACTAGTAAAAAAATAAATAAACAAAAATGCCATAAATCTATCCCCTATTTTGTAGACCATATAACTTTTGTGCAAACCAATCATTATATGCTTATTGTGATTTTTCTTTTTACCAAAAATATGTAGAAGAATACATTTTGGCCTAAACCGATGGAGAAATTTGTTTTTGTTTTACAATTTTTTTTGGATATTTATTATAGCAAAAAGTAAAAAATATTGTTTTTTTTCCAAAATTGACGCTCTTTTTTTGTTTATAGAGCAAAAAATAAAACCCGCAGAGGTGATCAAATACCATTGAAAGAAGCTATACTTGTGGGAAAAAAAGGACATAAATTTTGTTTGGGTACAACATCGCACGACCACGCAATTGTCAGTTAAAGCAAAGCAGTGCCGTATCTCAAAAAAAATGGCCTGGTCATTAAGGCTGGGTTCACACTAGTCCGATTCTCGGACCGACATGAGGAGCACAAATCGCATTACGTCACAAAAACAATGATTCCCTATGAGAGCCGTCTTAACTGGTCCGACTTCTGTTTTTCAAAGTCGGACCAACTTTGAAAAGGGTTCCTGTACTACTTTTGTCCGACTTTGATCCTACTTCAGCCCATTGAAAGGCATTGAAGTCGGATCAAAGTCGTATCAGTGTCTTCACTGATCCGACTTTGGCATGCAACTTGTGCTCTGGGGATCATGAAGTGGAACTCCACACCAAATTAAAAAAAAAAAACTGGCATGGGGTCCCCCTCCAGGAGCATACCAGGCCCTTTGGTCTGGTATGGATTCCAAGGGGAACCCCATACCGAAAAAATGGCATGGGGTCCCCCCCCAAAATCCATACCAGACCCTTATCCGAGCATGCAGCCCGGCAGGCCAGGAAAGGGGGTGGAAACGAGCGAGCGCCCCCCCTCCTGGACCATACCAGGCCGTGTGCCCTCAACATGGGGAGTATGGGTGCTTTGGGGCAGGGGGGCTCTGCGCCCCCCACCCCAAAGCACCTTGTCCCCATGTTGATGAGGACAAGAGGACAAGAGCTTCTTCCCGACTATCCTGGTCGTTGGTATATCGTACCCCTACCCATTTACCTGGAAACAAAAATGTACAAAAAAAAACCACACTACACAGGTTTTTAAAATATTTTACTAAATCAGCTCCGCCGTCTTCTCCTCTTTCCGGTGTGTTCTTTCTTTGGCTCTTTTGCGGGGTCTTCCATCTTCTGAGGGGTCTTCTTTCTTCTCCTTCTCTGCGGCGTCTTCTGCTCTTTTGCCGGTCTTCTCTGTTGTCCCCTTCCCTCTGTGCTTCCTCTCTTCTTCTTCTTCTTCTTCCCATGTTGACACGACACGATCTCCTTTACGAATGCCCTCTCCGCTGTGTGCTGTGCCTTATATTGGCATGGGGCGGGGCCACCTGCTGAAATCACCCGGCAGGCCCCGCCCCATATGGTGTCAACGTTATAGCGTCTACAAACTATGGTATATATAATGGAATTTTTTTTATACTACTAATGATGGGGCTGGGATAGTGCAGTGGGCAGTCTGACACTAAGGGCCCTTTCACACGGGGCTTTCCGTGAGCAGACTCCGCTCTGCTCAGCAGGGATCGATCCGCCTGAGCGGGCGGATAACAGCTCCGTCTCCGCTCACTGAGCGGAGATGGAACTGTCAGAGCCCCGCTCTGCTCTATGGGGATCGGATAACAATGGACCGCCTGTCTGTTGTCATCCGATCCACTCCAATCCGATTCTACAGATGGATGGAAAATAGGGTTTCCATCCGTCTCTTTTTCACAGACAGTATCGGATCTGAGGGCGGCTCCATAGGGCTGCATTGAGTGTCTGTTCAGGTCCGCCTGAAAAACGGACAGGCAGACCTGAACGGAATGCCCGTGTGAAAGGGCCCTAACTGACGCTGGGGGGGGAACTAACTACCTGCCACTGACATCATCAGTGACATTAATACAGTGACTGTACTAATGGCACTGGCTGGGAAGGGGTTAACTTCTAGAGCGATCAAGGGGTTAAATGTGTGCCTATCTATCTGTAATGTGTGTAAAGTGTGCTGCTTTTACTTTGCTTTTGCAGGAATGAGAAACGGACAGATCACTATCTCTGTATAGAGCTCTGTGTTGTTTACCAACACTGAACTCTAGGCTGTAATTCCACACAGCCGATCAGCAGGTCCCGGCCATTAATCACTGGCCGAGACTTGCTGACAGGCTCCCTGCGGGTGCCGGGCGGGGGGGCGCGCATGTGCGCACCCTAAACCCAGAAGTAGGCAGCGACCTACAGGTATGTCACTTTGCCTACAGCGGCCACTCTCTACTGTGTACGGGTGGTCGCCAAGTGGATAATAATAGTATAATAATTATAATAATATAATAATGAAATAATATAATAGCTCATGCAATAGCTTACTGGAATTTTGGGAGATTTATTTCACCATACATATTCCCTGAACTGCCCAGCAAGATATACCCATCTCCGGATCCTTCTGGTCACCCTTCTCCCCCAAAATGTGTGCAAAATGCTAAAATACATGCATAATCTAATTTAAAGGAGTTTTAATTTTGCCATTAATTATGATTAAAACAGTAAAAAAAGTATTTTCTCAGGAACCATGTCAGTTGTGTAGTGGTGTAACTCTGAATAGCTGCTTCTTCTGTTCGTGTATTCAATATGCTGTGCATAGTAGTTGTTATTAAGCTTCATAATCCATATATTGAATTTTAACCAACCTGATATAAGGTTGGCAGATACTAGTATAATGGTTTGAAAAAGAGGCAGAGAACAGAAGAGGTAACTGTAAAGAGATACATCATTATAATATAGTCATAGTGCCTGTAGATTATTTCTGCTGCTTTGCTTTGCATTTCAGTAGCATACACATCGAGAAAACACTGGACTGGTTGCAAATGCAGAAGCTTGTTTTCTGTCTAGCTAAGTAGGAGTGCTCAACTGTTTTTTCCAAAAGGCATCTGGAAGGCAGCGAGCATCCAAGGCAATTAGTGATCAAGAAAGAAGCCATCTACTTATCTGTCATCATCTTATCTGTCTTCCACATATGATTCCTTTTTAGCATCTCTACCCTGGTGTTTTGACAGCAATTCACACGTCCAGCCATGTTAATTGAAGAATTAACACCCATGAAACCTTCCTGACATTGGAGTAGCACATCTACAAAAATATTACAAATCGCAAAAAAAACAAACAATCACCCTCACTCCACATATCTGTATTCTCTACCATACCATTCCGGACGTATCCAAATCTTGTCTGGGACTCATTCACACATTGCTGAGCTCTGTCCAATGGATGATTGCATGTAACTGGTTATCTCCCAATCTCCCATGGTCACAGGTTCTAAATAGGATGAGTATGGTCAAATTAACAGAGCATTTATATCACTCAATTCAAGATAACATGCAGCTATTTGAAGAAAAATGGTCCCTTTGGGACAATGGTTAATTTTTGTACTTAACAGCTAACAATCCTCGCATACTTATAAGCCCTTTGTATAATGTATTACATTTTTTACTATGCCTCTTCACTTTCTATACAGTTTGTCTATTCACCATGATTGTCATAGTGCATAAAAATGTATCTGCTCTCCCATTTTCTATGATGACCTTCCAATAAAAGATTGTAAACAAAAGAAACCTTCCTGACACCAAGGATGGGATTATGTAACTAGAACAGGGTGGTTACAAAATTTTCACACCTCTTCTTGGGCAATTTGCCTTTTCATGGTGATTGGATTAAGGTGTTGATGTTATCTGTGTTACTTGCTTTAATAAAAATGCTGGGTTATTTTCCTGACACTCATTAAAGCTGAAGAAGTGGCTTGGCTAAGCTACGTAGTGTCCTCAACATTATAGTATACAAGTCCAGTTGATTGTAACTAACAACTGTTAGATGTATGATGACATGGATAAACGAGAACCTTCAATGCAAAATTCATGCAGGATGGGAAAGGGAAAAAATTGTAATGGGGCTACCACATTCCGTGTTACTGGTAACAAATTTATTAGAAAGACTTAAGGACCACAAGAACCTTCATGGTGATAATGATCAACAAATCCTAGGAATTTTTTAATTTGGCTGTACAAAGTTAGTTGCTGCCTGAACAGATTTTAAACATGTTGTAAGATCACCCATGCAATTGTACATGTTTACTTTTAGACTTAAAAGCCTTTTTAACATATGATATGGTATTTTCTCTTAATTCCATTTAATTGTAAAGTAGTTTGAGTTGTACACATGAGGCTGTCTCGTGTACTTTTATGATAGCAGAGAAGGAATGTTTCTAGAGACTGTATGTGCCATATATACAGCTAGACTTTGCTTTCACCTCTTTTCCTGATGTGCCACCTGTACATCATCTGTTTGACTTGCTTCATTGTATTATAGGCCCATTCTTTACCTTATTATCATAAAAAAGGCATATTAGAGAAGGCTCAGATGACAACCAAGAAATGTAAGGTTATGTAGTGCTTAACCCTGAAGAAGCTGTTTGATGTGTTGGGTCCCCTGTTCCTGTGACCACAACTCCTCGAACAGCATCGCACAGTCTGGCACACCTGGCTGGGCGGGGAATGTTTATTGCAGCTGCAAACCCCCCCCCTCGCCCGCCCACCGAGTAATACACTGCAAAAACAATAAATGTTATAAAACATAACCCCTCCTGAACCCTGTACTAGACAACCCTACCTATGGGGTGATATAGTGAATATATATATATATATATATATATATATATACACAGAGAGAGAGAGAGAGAGACAATACATATATATATACCACAATACCAGTTCAGTAGTCAGTAATATGCTACCCTATTTATTCTGCTGGCCAGTGACTGGATGGTGGAGTGCTCAAGGTAATGTCCCTTTTAAAAACTGATGCAAGCACTGCTAATTAATTTCTTGCAGACAGCTCTGTTCCTCTTCTATCAAAGTGTAATACAGGGTTGCCCAGCGGCCTTTCACGACTCAGCAGAGAATCTCCTTTTGGTCACTGGCTAATGGCATTAACACATGGACACACACCACAGGTTGAACTGGATGGACTGTTGTCTTTATTCAACCGACTATGTAACTGGCAAAGTGTACCCCGGTCAGTGTCCTAAGTGTTGGTTCCTCAATAAGGAAGCAGGCTCAACCAGCATCCAGGGTGTCCTCTGATGTACCGGGATGGCTGCCACTGTGTCTCTCTTTTACTCTTTTAGGTGCAACGGCCCGTGTTTCCTTCCTCTCTTCAGCCGGGAAAGTTACAACAACATTCCCCCTCCTCTCCACCACAGTGCCGCTGGAAGCTGAAGTCTTTTATTGTAGGCCTCATTTACACTGCTGCTGGTAAATGGACGTTTAAAGGCATTTGGGCATTTTTTTCAGCTGCCTCTGAACTTTCCTCTATGTTATCTTATCAGTACATTTACACAGGGTCGTTTAAGGTCGTTTTCAGGCAGTTGAGTTTAAATGCTTTTTTGGAACGCAAAAAACGATCCTAGATGTGAACGCGGCAAAACGCTGCTAAACGCGGCATGCAAAATGTGGCAAAATGGCAGTTTTAGACGCCGGCTTCTAGCTGTCAAAAAAAACGTTCAAAGGAGGTTGAAATAGCGTCCCGTGTAAATGGAGCCTTAGAATCTAAAGCCAGTTCAGTCTGTAGAGACTACACCTTCCTCAATCTTCCACAATTATTTCCAGAGTATCAAGCAGTCCACATCCTCAGTGAACCCCCTAGGGCACAGAGGGCAGCTTAACACTGGCTGCTACATGTTCTGCAATGGGAGTCTCTTCCTATGGCTGTGCCTGTGTCAATGTCTTCTCTGCTAGAATCATTTTCCTGTCAGTGTTGCAGGCTAGGTTACGGTCATGCTTTAAACTGGCCCAACTATACGCCTTTAGGCTAACAGTTGACTTTTGCATTGAAGTCATTTATTAAAACACTTTTCTTCCAACCCATTTCTGTCACTGCTATAGACAAACCCAAATATATCAATATGTTTACAAATTCAATAAAAATGAAAAAAGGAAGTATGGTCTTTACAAAACATATATATATATACTGTAAATATATATAAATATAACATTAAAAGGAGAATCCTCAGCATGTATAATATTTCACATAAATACTTAGGGAAGATAGAAAATGATAAAAGGTAATACAATGTTCCAAAAAAAAGATTTATTTTAAGGGCTGGTTTACACTTCAAAACATGGCTTCGTACATGCATTGTTAAAGCTCTCCGAATGCCAGTCAAAGCTCCTGTAACTAAATGAAATGGTTAGCTTACAGTCCTGTGTACACCTTGCGTTTTCTTTGTTTTGTCTTAGTTTCAAAAATTATACCCCATTTTTAGTGGTGCTTCAAAGCATCTTCAAAGCCTCCATAGAACCTTATGACAAAGCTCGCTTAACCGGTTCCCCACCGCGCGCCGTGTTTTTACGGCGGCAGTGGGGGAGCCCTGCGCGAATCGCCGTAAATAAACGGCGATTTGCTTTTGGCCACCAGGGGGCGCACGTGCGCGCCCGCCGCACTCCTGATGTCCGCCGGCGAGCCGCGATGAGCAGCTACAGGGAAAAGAACGGGGAACCGCCGATGTAAATACGGCGGTTCCCCGCCCTGTCAGTGGGGCATGAAAGATCTACTGATCCCTGTCACTGGGATCAGTTAGATCTCTCATTCCCATGTTAGCCCAACCCCCCCACAGTAAGAACACGCCCAGGGAACACAGTTAACCCCTAGCTCTCCCCCCCAGGTTAACCCCTTCACTGCCAATGACATTTATACAGTAATCAGTGGACATTTAAATTTCTGATCGCTGAATAAATGTCATTGGTCCCAAAAAAGTGTCAAAAATGTCCGACATGTCCGCTGAAATATCGCATTACCGCTAAAAATCGCAGATCGCCGCCATTACTAGTAAAAAATAAAAAAAAAATAAAAACCCCAGAAATGAATTCTCATCATCCGTAAACGCAGCCACTTTTGCGCAAACCAATCAATAAACGCCGATTGCGATTTTTTTATCGCAAATATGAGGAAGAATATAAATCGGCCAAAAACGGTGAAAAAAAATGTTTTTTATATTTTTTTTTGGATTTGAATTTTAGCAAAAAGTAAGAAATTTGGGTTTTTTTGCAAAATGGTCGCTCTTCTTTTGTTTATAGCGGCGATAAGAAATGACGCAGAGGCGATCAAATACCACCAAAAGAAAGCTCTATTTGTGGGAAAAAAAGGATGCAAATTTCGTTTGGGTACAACGTCGCACAACCGCGCAATTGTCCGTTAAAGCGACGCAGTGCCTAATCGCAAAAAGTGCTCTGGTCCTAAAGCTGCAAAACCTTCCGGGGCTGAAGTGGTTAAAGCACCTGCGGCTTTTGAGAGGCTTTAATCAAGCTTTAGCTTTGTTTTGTTTTGGAGAGATTGCAGGTATGAGATATCCACACACACACACAGGACATATGTCAAGCATCACCAAAGCTTCATCAAAGCACCACCAAAGCTTCATGGAAGGATCACTGAAGCATCAAAAACACATCATAATAGCATGTTGAAGTGGCAGGAGCTTTAATGTGTGTTGAAGCCAAAGTAAGTGTAAATAAGCAAAAACAATTAAAGCCTATTTAAACCCAAAAGCAAAAATGTAATATATTGCAGCTTGCCACTCCTTAAAGGAGAAGTATATTCAACTCTATTTCATTCTGCCCTCCTGTGTGCCATTTCAGCTGATAGTGGGATGCAGTTGGCTGATGTCACTTTACAGTCGGGATCCAACCAGATCCCTGGACCGGCAGCTTGCTCAGCCTCTCCGCAAGTCCCTGAGAGTCTGAGCCAGCTGCTCCTTCTCCCCCCCCCCCCCCCCCCCCGCACTCCAGTGAGTGCTGGAGGGAAAGAGCAGAGAGCAGGTGACTGGCTCTCTGTTCACTGAAGCCTGAGAACTGAGCACTCAGTGGTCCTTGATTGCTCAGTTCTCAGTCGGCAGGGGACAGATGAAGCATCAGATCGATGCTGCATCCATCTAGATGAGTATAAATGTTGATTTTTTTTTTTAAACCCATAATTCTCATTTAAATATACTGGCTGCATTATTTTCCTTTTTTACAGTTTTTACCCTTTATTTTTACCTGGTGATCAAGCCAGTAAGACTATTATTTTTCAGCTTACTTTAAAGTGGTTGTAAAGGCAGAAGTTTTGTTTTTTACCTTACTGAATACTATGCAATAAGCTAAAGAACCTTCTGCTCCCTCCTTAGCCTCCTAAATACATTCCATATGTTAGTGGTTTATGATGCTATTAAGGCTTATTTACAGGGTATGATGATTAAAGAAATCACTAAAATTAAGAGATCATCAAAAAAAAATGGTAGGAGGAAGTAATGCAGATGGTGAATCAGGCAGAGCAGGATTTTATAAGGGACCCCACTGAAGATAGTTGATTAGCTTGGCAGGAGGCTCAGAAAATATATAGTAACCTATTGTTAACCAAAGCAGAAAATAGTAGATTTTTCCAAAGTCAAAAACAGTAGGAAGTAGGGGAACAAGTGGGGTGTATGTTGGCAGTAATAGCTCAGGCTCAAGAGGGCCCAGCAACTATTTCAGCTGTTAAAAATGAAAGGGGGGGGGGGGGGGAGATAGGATATGATACAAATAGTATTCAGAGTACATTTGTTAATTTTTATTATTCGCTCTAAATCAAAAATGCTGGAAGTAACAAGTTAAATTAAACAGTTTTTAGAGGACCTTTGTAGACCCGAATTAAAACCAACAGAAAGAGACTTTTTAGACAGCTCTATATCCTTGGAAGAGTTAAAACAAGCAGTATTTCAGACCCATAATAATAAGACCCCAGGGCAAGATGGATTACCTATGGAAATGTATAAAAAACATGGGCAGATACTCCTTCCGGAACTCCTAGAGGCTTTTAGAATACAAAGATTTCCAGATTCAATGCAAGAAACAATTATAATAGTGATTCCCAAACAGGGTAAAGATCCATTAATGCCAGAATCCTACCAACCTATATCTCTTTTAACGTCAAACATGAAGATCTTGGCAAGGGTGCTAGAAAATAGGTTATCAAGATATATTAATACTATCATTCATGATGACCAAACAGGCTTTATTCCTTCAAGAGCAGCATCAACAATTATCCATAGACTTTTTTTAAATATACAATTGCCTATGGATAAGGTACAAGAGCAATACTGTATTTGGATGCACAGAAAGCCTTTGATATGGTGGAGTAGGAG
The DNA here is from genome assembly GCA_018402905.1 of Glandirana rugosa. Classification (NCBI taxonomy): domain Eukaryota; kingdom Metazoa; phylum Chordata; class Amphibia; order Anura; family Ranidae; genus Glandirana; species Glandirana rugosa. The sequence continues at coordinate 1,125,344 of BLSH010146471.1, forward strand.
TATTTATGGGCTGTATTAGCTGCTTTCGATATAGGTCCAGGCTTCTTAACATGACTGAGAATATTGCATAGTGAACCTAAAGTGAGATTAAGAATTAACAACACTTTATCCTCCTCCTTCTCACTGTCAAGAGGAACTAGACAAGGCTGCTCCCTGTCTCCACTTTTGTTTGCTATGGCGTTAGAGCAGGGCCGGCGATACCACTAGGCAAACTAGGCAGGTACCTAGGGTGCACTGCTGCCTAGGGGCACCCGGCTGCTGGTTTCCCTCCACGTCTGCATGCTCTGCAGGCTGCAGCATGTAACTAGCTCAGTCTCAGGCAGCTGCTCCGTTCGACTGGTAGTGTAATTAGAGGTGCAGCACTGGAGCCAGCACTAGAGGGAGCACAGCCAATGCTTTCTGTATAGCGCTGTCTCCTGTCACATGGGCAGGGCAAAGGGAGTGGAGTCAGGGGCGGCAAAATGAGGTTTCGCCTAGGGTGTCAAAAATTCTTGCACCAGCCCTGCTATAGAGCCTTTGGCTCTTGCAATTAGACAATAAGCGGGAATTAGGGGGTTTTGCTGAGCGGGCAGAGAGGACAAAATAGCCCTATATGCAGATGATGCCCTTATTTTCTTGGGGGACACCTGAAATTCACTTATAGAACTTATGGACCTCATATCTGCATTTGGGCTAATCTCAGACTTTCAGATTAATTGGGAAAAATCGATATTGCTTCCGTTAGATCAGTGGTTCTGAACTCCTGTCCTCAGGACCCACCAACAGGCCAGATTTTAAGTATTTCCTTGGGGAGATGCAGACTAGAATACTGCAATCACTGAGCAGCAAATGATATCACCTGTGATGTATTTCGGTTATCTTGCAAACCTGGCCTGTTAGTGGGTCCTGAGGACAGGAGTTGAGAACCACTGCATTAGATGATCTAAAAGCGCCCTTGCCAGATATAGCTTCACAAATTCAAATCAAATATACAGTGAAATATTTGGGTATAGAGGTATGCCAAAATGTAAAGGGGTATAGTAATTTGAACTTGAAACCATTATTAATTCAATTTGCGGATAAATGTAGGAGATGGTCTAAGCTTCCATTGACAGTGATTGGCAGAGCCAATCTTATTAAAATGATATGGTCCCCTCAATTGCTTCATATACTCCATAACTCTCCAATATGGATTTCATAATTTTGGTTTAGGAGGGTAGATTCTCTCTTTCGAGAACTTATCTAGCAGAAAAAACAGCCCCGTATTAAACAGGCGGGTGGTGGGGGGGGCTCACTATCCCCCATGCAAAGTTATTTTCTAGTATTGTAACTACAGCATTTTGCTGGATGGCCAGAAATAGCGGACTCTGATCCTATACAGGGTCTGTTATTATCCATATTTGAAGGAGAGACTTTAATATCTTTACTGGAATCGAGAAATCAGCTACAAGATAAAAGCTTCTTAAAGGGTAATCTATTTGATAAGACATGGCAGGAAATTAAAAATATTACAAAGATTAAGGGATACACGTCATATACGACACTATGGAATAATACGAGCTATGGGGAACTAAATAAATTGGAAGGGTTTGATTTATGGAAGACTAAAGGGTTGAGGTATTTGGCCCAATTATTTCATAATGATGTGCTAAAGACCTTTACCCAATTAAGCAAGGAATATGGGATCCCAAATCAAAGATTTTTTCAATTTCTCCAGCTTAGACGCGCAGGCTCGCACTCACGAAATTATATTTAATAAATCCTCAATAATTTCATTACTGTCTAAGGGGGAGGTAAAGAAAGGGTTAATATAGCAATTATATGGGGTACTTCATAACAAGTTCCAAGAAACGGTGGATATACCAGCAAGAACTCAATGGGAATTAGACATGTGCACGACTGAAAAAATATATATTTTTTTATTATTTATTTATTTATTTTTTCAGTTTTTGCCGTTTTTTTTTTCTTTCATTTTTTTCCGGTTTTTGGATTTTTTGTTATGATCGAAATTCGTTATTTCGGCTAAATGCATAAATTCAGAAACATTTGAATTTGGTTTGTTACATTCGTATAGATGTGATATTTTCGGTAATTCGTGGATTCGGAAACTTTCAAATTCGCTTAGTTTCATTCGCATAGATGCAGTATTTGTTATTATTGGGAATTTGGAAAAATTTTAATTTGGTTTGTTCCATTCGTATAGATGCGGTATTCGTTATTTTGAAAATTTGTAAATTTGTATAAATTCATATTTGTTACATTAACTAACAAGCAGACAAATTTGAAAGGAAATTCCAATAACTAACTCATTTAATAGTTTATAACTATTATTATAGTTTTTATTATTATTATTTATTATTAATAAATAATAATAATAATGATTAAAAAAAACTATAATAATGATTAATAATTCATTATGTTCACTAACAGCCAGATTTGAAAGGAAATTCCAATACCTACCTATAATTTAATAGTTTATAATATAATATAATAAATAATAATAAGTGGATAGCACTTTTGCCTGGCAGCAAAAGGGTCGCTGGTTTGAATCCCGACCACGACACTACCTGCCTGGTGTTTGCATGTTCTCCTTGTGCCCCCCTTGGGTTTCCTCCGGGTACTCCGGTTTCCTCCCACACTCCAAAGACATGCTGGTAGGTGAATTGGCTCCTGTCTAAATTGGCCCTATTATGTGTATGTATGAATGTGAGTTAGGGACCTTAGATTGTAAGCTCCTTGAGGGTAGGCACTGATGTGAATGTACAATGTATATGTAAAGCGCTGCGTAAATTGACGGCTCTATATAAGTACCTGAAATAAATAAATAATAAATAAATAAAAATAAATAATAATTAAAAAACTATAATAATGGTCATGGTTAATAATAATAATAAACTTAATAATTTAATTATAATATAAATTGTCCAAATGTTTTTTGTTCTTTAGGATTTTCGGATTTTCGTTCTTACTTTCAGATTTTCGTTCTTTGGAATTTTCGCATTCTCGTTCTTATTTTCAAATTTTCGTTCTTTTGAATTTTCGCATTTTTGTACTTTCAAATTTTCGGATTTTCGTTCTTATTTTCGGATTTCCGTTCTTTCGAACTTTCGGATTTTCTTTCATATTTTCATATTTTCGTTCTTTCAAGTTTTCGTTTTTCCAGATTTTCTAATTTTCATGTTTTCCGATTTTCGTTCTTTTCAAAAAAAAATTTCGGACAAATTCGTTAAACGTTTTTTTGAATTAACGAATATTCCAAATTCTTACCAAAAACAAATTCGGAACAAAACTAATTGCACATATCTAATGGGAATGTTGGCAGTGCAGGCAGTGCCCATGGTCTCCTTATATTCTACACAAAAATTAACACAGTTTTCTATCCTACATAGGCCTTATCATACACCAGAGAAGCTATTTAAATGGAAATGTAGAGAATCTCCATTATGTCTTAGGTGCAATGGTGGCCTAGCTAACTTAATACATATGTTATGGAGATGCCCAAATTTTATCGTTATTGGCAGGGGGTTGTGGCCACTATTAATGGTATCTTAGGGATGGAGTTGCCGGTGGAGCCAGGCATATGCCTCCTCAGCATGATAGATGTAACTATGATCCCTGAAAACACCCTTACATCTATAGGGAGGAATCTGTTCCAGGCCCGAAAGCTTATAGCACGAAAATGGATGTCACCACATCCCCCAACTCTAGCTGAATGGAAAATACAAATAAAATAAACCATACTTAAAGAGGAATATATATTTTTTACATAGAGGCTGTCCAAGGAAATTTGAGAAAGTGTGGAAAAGGTGGTCGGAAATCCAGGACTGAAAGTTGAACAAAAGTGGATTATAGAGGAAAGGGTTTTGTGTTGGGGGGGGGGGTCTCTTAAGCTATGAGTTAGTTGCTTTAATTTTGAACTTTATGTTTGATGTAATTATAACATGTACATGGGATGTTTGTGTGTTGTTTGAATCTAAAAATTAAGAAAAGATGATCAGATTTAAAAAAAAAAAAAAAAATACATACCTGAGCCTGACCTTGATCCAGCAATGTGCATGAGAACTGAGCATCTCTCGGTTCTTTTGCTCCTCCTGGCTCAGATACAGCAGCAGGAGCCATTGGCTGTCAATCACAGCCAGTAAGGAGGGAGAGGGGGGCAGGGCCGAGTCCTGCTCTGTGTATCTTGTGGACACACAGAGCTGGCTCAGGAGTGAGCATGCACAAATGCCCCCATAGCAAGAGGCTTGCTATGGGGGCATTTTTCGGGGGTGGGGGTGTAGACAGGAGCGCTGACAGGGCATCCTAGAAGAGGAGGATGGGGCTTCTCTGTGCAAAAACCATTACACAGAGCAGGTAAGTATAACATGTTTGTTATTTTGGAATGTAAACGAAAGTCAGCTCCAAAGGTGTGTCTTGAATAGTTACCTTCCCCGCACTATCCTGGGTGCAGGCTCAATGTGAAATGCACTGGTATTATAAGAAAAGTCTGGATGGCCACACTCCAATCAATTCCTTTATTCCGACTTAGTCCATACAGTACAGGTAAAACAATGCAGATTAACGCGTTTCCCACCCCGCTATGGGCGCTTACTCATAGTCTATATGTAAGTGCCCATTGCAGGGTGTGAAACGCGTTAGCCTGCATTGGTTTACCTGTACTGTATGGACTAAGTCGGAATAAAGGAATTGATTGAAGTGTAGCCATCCGGACTTTTCTTCTAATACCAATGTTTGTTATTTTAATAAGCTTTACAATCACTTTAACAGACCAAGCTGTCCAACAAAAGTTAGAAGTTAGGGAGTTGAGACAAACCATTTACCACTGACAGTGGTGCTTACAATGATCACTTTTATTCATTTTTGTAAAACCTTTATCCCAAAGGGATGACAAAAAATTTGTTGCTGTAACGTAACATAAAGCGTTAGTTGGCATTTGCTTTAATTGTTAGTCAGGTCCATCTAAATCTGCTAGTGCATGTAACACTATCACTCTCACCAAACTGACAATGCTTCTGTTCAAATGTGCCTCCATTTCTCCTCAAACCAGAGTGGAGACATTCTAAAACAAGAAGTGTGTTACTGGTCAGATCATCAGGTAAAAATAAAGAGAGAAAAGCCTAGAAAAAAGAAAAATAATGCAGCTACCACATTTAAGGATTGGTAAACTGCAATTCCCTTAAGCCCAGATACAATACGTAGTAAGCCTTCTTCAGAAGATAATAAATAAAAGTATCTTGTGGCTGAGTCACTACAAGGCAGCCATTCCTTACAGCGCAAATAAGTGGTAAACATTCTCGAATAAACAGGAATCTGCCAAAAGTGTAGCCTAGTATGCCTTAACAACCGATTCTGTATGGAAAGCACTCTACATGAATGAGGAGAACAGGAGGATTTCACCTTCTGCCAACAATGCATTATAAGTCAAGAGGTTTCATCCAAAGCCACTCATCAGGGACAACAATTTACCTCAATATTTGAGAGAACACAGGATTTTCGCAGTGAATACAGATATGAAATAGGAAGTAAAAAATTGAACGTCTAGCTATATTAGAAAAGGGTATAAACCTTTAAAAGCCAGCTCCTGCCTGGAAGGTCCACTGGAGTACCCCTCCACCCCCATATTTATATACTTATATATACTTATTTTTCTAGTATTTTCTGGATGGTCACCTGACAGTTAGGAAACCATTCCATTTTTACTTGCATCTGCATCTGTATGAGCACCATTCTCTATGGCATTGTCCTGTGAGCCCAGGATGTCATGATGACACACCCCCAAGAGGCGTGTTCCTGACACCCTGGGCTCACTGGAAGTGGGTTGAATGCTGCTTGTCAACCTTTAGAAAATACTTTTCTAGATAGACATGGGCTTTAACAAGAACATATAGGAAGGTGAAAAGAAAGTTCTCAAGTTCTCATAGACAGAAAAAAAGATTATTTTAGTGAATCCACTTAGACATAAATCTGTATTGTGCTGAAATACATCATTAATATAGTATAAAAAAATAAGAAAGAAAACGGTTACAACCAGGGGCAAAACTAGTTCCAGACACCCAGGGCTTGTGCCTTGCATCTCCTGCTGAGTGTCCTGACGCTGCTACTGCTCATGCTCAATAACTGGCGTTGACATTAGAGCAGATCACAGGCAAAAGTCACAGAGCTGATCAGAGTGGGTCTGTGCCTTGTATTTGCTGTGGTGATCAGTCAATGTAAACCTATCTTGAGCCCATCCCTTCCTCTCTATTGCCCATTCTCCTGATTTTGTGCATTCCCTCTCTCTAGGTGTTTCTCCTGCCAATCCTGTAAATAAAACTGCTCGCCATGACCACCAAAGGGGGGGGGGGGACTGACCACCACTGAAAAGCAAGAGCATACACAGGGCACATTGACCATAAAGGGAGCACACTGACCATTGATGTAAGGGGGCACAGACACTGATGCCCAATGTAAGGGGGCATAGACATTGACTACCGATGTAAGGGGGCCACACACTGACCACCAATGTAAGGGGGGCACAGACACTGACCACCAATGTATAGAGGCACTGAGACTGACCGGCAATTTATGGAAGGCACAGACACTGACCACCAACATAAGGGGGCACAGACATTGACCCCCAATGTAGGCCACAGACACTGACCACCAACATAAGGGGGCACAGGCACAGATCACCAATTTAAGATTGGACACAGAGAGTGACAATGTAAGGAAATATAAACACTGACCACAAATGTATGTGAGTACAGAGACAATGACCATCAGTATAAGGAAGGGTTTACACTTATGTGAATTGGCTGCAGGTTTCCCCGCATCCAATTCGCAAGACAGGAGACTGTATCTGGCTCTCAATGAAGCTGGTTCACAGTACTGGGGCGGCCGCGGTCCACAATGGAAAAGGGTCCTGTGCGTCTTTAGCTCCACTGCAGGTTTGAATTCAGGCAAAAATTTGGACCTGATTCGCAACTGAATCAGAGAACAGGGATGCACCGGGCCCCCTGCTGTAAGTGTGAACCCAGCCTAAGGGCGGCATACTGACCACCAACGTAAGGAGGTGCAGAAACTGACTGTGAATGTATGGGGGCACAGATACTGATCACTGACTCTTGGTATTTTTTCTTCCCATTAACCACCAATGCCAGGTATTTCTTTCTCCCACTGACCACCAACATTAGCTTGTTTTTCCTTGATTACTGTAACAGAGTATTTCTCCTCCCCATGGTGACTGGTACCAGACATTTTTCCTCCCCCTGACCATCAATGCCGGACATTTTTTCCTCCCATTGACCACAGACGCCAGCTATGTTTTCCTCCAGCTGACAAGCAATATAAAGGGCACTATGACTGCTGCACCCCATACATTGTGCTGTACGTAACAAAGTGCTTACCACTGTACATTACACACATTTGATCAAAGTGTTTATTGCCCCAACAGTTGCTGCTTGCTTAGTAGATTCTGACTATTAAAATGAACGTCGTCTTTAAGGTAGGCTCAGAAAAATTGTTTGCTCTTTGTGTGTCTGTGAAACTCTCACTAAAGTATATAAGGAGTCTTTTGTGGGTACAAGGACTCTTACATATGTATGCAGTGTGTACTGAGCGCATGCTAGGACTATATTTAGCCACGTTCCTTTTGGCCATGTCCAACATCCACTGTAATTTAACAACACTCACTCTTGCATGTTTTCATCTTTCTAGGTGCCAGGGTTATGATTATGTCTGTGAGACTCTTGCTTGTGGCACAGCAATTAAACCTTGTTTTATATGTACTTAAGGACCGTGGTATATGTGTGTCCTGTATAAAGTGAGCAGGCTCAGGTTTTCTTTAACCATGGCTATTAAAGCCCTTAGTTATGGTTTTGCATGGGACAATGGGATTTTATTTAATGGTCCGAGTCTAGGGTCCTATCACATTCAGCAACACAGTATGTTTTGGAATCGCTTCAATTACCTTACTAACTTCTAGGGACAAACTGAGTCTTACAGTATATTATTTCCTAGAAAAAACAAATTCTGTATGTGGCAGAGAAGCCAGGCTGGTAATGGTGCAGTCGTTATTAGCGAATTTCACTGACTTGGGATATCTTGAAAATTTCAACTATTTACCAAGATCACCGTTACACAGTGGCTGTGAGCAGAGGAGGAAAGCTGTTTCCAGAACATTTTTTGAGTGGAAAAAAGCAAAATGGAGGGGGCAAACAAGTAAGAACATACAGTACCTCAAAAAAGTGAGTACACCCCTCACAATTTTGTAAATATTTTATTCTATCTTTTCATGTGACAACACTGAAGAAATGACACTTTGCTACAATGTAAAGTATTGAGTGCACAGCTTGTATAACCGTGTCAATTTGCTATCCCCACAAAATAACTCAACACACAGCCATTAATGACTAAACTTCTGGCAACAAAAGTGAGTACACCCCTAACTGAAAATGTCCAAATTGGGTCCAAAGTGTTAATATTTTGTGTGACCACCATTATTTTCCAGCACTTTCTTAACCCATTGGGCATGGAGTTCACCAGAGCTTCACGGGTTGCCACTGGAGTCCTCTTCCACTCCTCCATGACGACATCACGGAGCTGGTGGATGTTAGAGACCTTGTGCTCCTCCACCTTCCATTTGAGGATGCCTCACAGATGCTCAATAGGGTTTAGGTCTGGAGACATGCTTGGCCAGTCCATCACCTTTACCCTCAGCTCCTTTAGCAAGGCAGTGGTCATCTTGGAGGTGTGTTTGGGGCCGTTATCATGTTAGAATACTGCCCCGTGGCCCAGTCTTTGAAGGGAGGTGATCATGCTCTGCTGTTCCCTCAATGAACTGTAGCTCCCCAGTACTGTCAGCACTCATGCAGCCCCAGACCATGACACTCCCACCGCCATGCTTGACTGTAGGCAAGACACATTTGTTTTTGTACTCCTCACCTAGTTGCCACCACACATGACACCATCTGAACCAAATTAGTTTATCTTGGTCTCATCAGACCACAGGACATGGTTCCAGTAATCCATGTCCTTAGTGTGCTTGTCTTCAGCAAACTGTTTGTGAGCTTTCTTGTTCAACATCTTTAGAAGAGGCTTCCTTCTGGGACGACAGCCATGCAGACCAATTTGATGCAGTGTGCGGCGTATGGTCTGAGCACTGACAGGTTGACCCCCCACCCCTTCAACCTCTGTAGCAATGCTGGCAGCACTCATATGTCTATTTCCCAAAGACAACTTCTGGATATGACACTGAGCACAAACACTCCTTTGGTCAACAATGGCGAGGCTTGTTCTGAGTGGAACCTGTCCTGTTAAACCGCTGTATGGTCTTGGCCACCGTGCTGTAGCTCAGTTTCAGGGTCTTGGCAACCTTCTTATAGCCTAGGCCATCTTTATGTAGAGCAACAATTCTTTTTTTCAGATCCTCAGAGTTCTTTGCCATGAGGTGCCATGTTGAACTTCCAGTGGCTATTATGAGAGAGTGAGAGCTATAACACCAAATTTAGCACACCTGCTCCCCATTTACTCCCGAGACCTTGTAAAACTAACGAGTCACATGACGTCAGGGAGGGAAAAGGGCTAATTGGGCCCAATTTGGACATTTTCACGTAGGGGTGTACTCACTTTTGTTGCCAGCAGTTTAGACATTAATGGCTGTGTGTTGAGTTATTTTGAGGGGACAGCAAATTTACACGGTTATACAAGCTGTACACTCACTACTTTACATTGTAGTAAATTGTCATTTCTTCAGTGTTGTCACACGAAAAGATATAATAAAATATTTAAAAAATGTGAGTGGTGTACTCACTTTTGTGAGATACTGTAACACAATAATTACACAGAACTTCAGCAGAATTTTTTTATTTGGATAAAATGGGGATGGGACAGACCTTCAGGTAGATCTTGATTTGCTGTATTTACCCCCTTGAGAGAAATATGTCCTCACTTCCTATACTGAAGACACCATGGGAAATGAGAGGAAATCTCCCCAAAATGAGAGGAAATCCAAGAGAATCCAATCTTTGACATTTGTCACCAGAACAGGTGCCCCCATTAGAAGATTTCCCCTGTTAGTTTAGATTTCCCCTTGCTTTTTATCTTGGTGACAAAGTTCTACTTTAAAATGGTTCTAAAGGTTTACGTTTTTTTTTTACCTTTCTATGCATTCTATGCATTAAGGTGAAAAAAAAACCCTTCTGGGTGCAGCTCCCTCCCAGCCCCCCCCCCCCCTTATTCTTATCTGCGCCCCAGCGATGTGCATAAGAGCAGTGGCTCTACGGGGTCTCTTTCTCCTCATCAGCTCACACAGCAGTGAGAACCATTGACTCCTCTGCTGCTGTCAATCATCGCCAGTAAACCAATAAGGAGACACACGAGCTACACTCTGCATGTGAATGGACACACAGAGCACGACTTGGTTGTGAGCCTGGTGGAGTGCCCCGATAGCAAGAGGCTTGCCATTGGGGGCACTTGGCAGGGGGGAGGAGCCAGGACCTCCAAAGGGGGACCCAAAAAGAAGAGTATCAGGGCTGCTCTGTGCAAAACAATTGCACAGAGCAGGTAAGTATAATTTTTTTTTCCTTTAGAGTCACTTTAACCCTTCCAGATTCACGCTATTACCGAAGTATGGCTCCAGTGCGAATCTGAATTTCTATGAACGTCGCCTCACAGGCGGTGGGAGGGAACACAGTTAACCCTTTCACTGCCCCCTTAGTGTTAACCCCTTAGTGTTAAATATCAGTCGATATTTCAATTTCTGATCGCTGTATAAATGTCATTGGTACCAAAAACGTGTCAAAAATGTCCGACATGTCCGCCCCAATATTAAAGTCACGATAAAAATCACAGATCGACGCCATTGCTAGTAAAAAAAATAAAAATAAATAAAAACTCCATAAATCAATTCCCGTAGTTTGTAGACGCGATAACTTTTGCGCAAATCAATCAATATACACCGATTGCGATTTTTTTTTTTACCAAAAATATGTAAAAGAATATATATCGGCCAAACCCGATGAATAATTTTTTTTTATATATTTTTTTTTTGTATTACAGCAAAAAGTCAAAAATATTGTTCTTTTTTCAAAATTGTCGCTCTTTGTTTGTTTATAGCACAAAAAATAAAAACCGTAGAGGTGATCAAATACCACCAAAAGAGAGCTCTATTTGTGGGAAAAAAAGGATAAAAATTTTGTTTGGGTGCAACGTCGCATGACCGCGCAATTGTCATTTAAAATGCGACAGTGCTGAAAGCCGAAAATTGGTCTGGGCAGGAGGGGGGTTTAAGTGCCCAGTAAGCAAGAGGTTAAAGAGCTGCAGTTATACAACACTAATATCTGCTGATCAGGAGATACAATTAATATATGACATAGTCAGACAGTGGTTCAGGGATGCTTATATAATGTTATTATTTATTAAAGCCAGCTATTATTCTAAGTAGTTTGAGTAGTTCAGCAATTATACACAATGAAGTCTGCAGAAAAGGTAAATAAATGCTACATAATGGAGCCCAAGTTTAGGCATCCATGAGTATATCATAATGGGAACAGGAAATTGAACACATTTATACAGAGTATAGAAAGTATTACACATGTAACAACTGTAAATAGTGACATCTACAGGCTAGAGGCTTGAACAACGCACTCATCAAACTGATCTGCCTGTAGCATGCATGAATACTGTTTGCATTAAATGCATGCTTACCTGGGTCACTGTTGCAGTGGTGATCAAATCATATGAAGGTGTTGACTGTTAATATTGACTTAAAACTGATATATTGCATGCTAATATATATATAAATTTCAGCATAAACTGTTGACACTTTTAGCAAGAAAAATTCCAGCAGAATGAAGGTACAGTAAGAAGAGGCCAATAGAGTGAATATTGCAGACATGGGTTGGAGTTCCCAGGGGCTGGCTCCTCTAGTTTTTTTTTATAATAAAATACAGGAGCTGGGGTCTGATGCCAACCTCCGAGGAGCTGATAGATAAACTAAAGCTGTGTTTGTGAAGTGATACTTGAAGTAAATGTTAAAAACAGATGAGGTTGTTGGTGAGTTGGCCAATTCAAGACTGATGCTGAGCGAGAACCCATGGTGATTGTACCACCCTATGTTTATGGGTACTCAGAGGCGGCACAAATGAAAGCAAGATACACTGATAAATAATCAGTCATGAATTTCACACTCTAAGGCTCCATGCACACTGGACGCTATAGGGCTCTTTCAGCGTCGGGCAGGAGACGCTGCTAACAAAACGTTCTATTTGCAGTGTTTTGTAAGCGGCGTTTAGCGGCGTTTTTTTCAGCGTCAGCGTTTTTTGGTGTTTTTTTCTTCATTGGCTTCCATTGACTGCAAAAAATGCCAGACGCCGATATACCGGCGTTTACCGGTGTCTGGCGTTTTTTGTGATCAGGAGAACGACTTTTGAAAGCCAATTCAGGGCGTTCAGATAAAAGCCCAAAAACGCCACTGCTGATAAAAGACAATAAACGACCATGTGTGTGCATGGACACATAGGATAAAATAAAGTGGCGTTTTTGGGCTGTTAAAAAAACACCAAAAACTGTTGTTTTTGAGATACAGTGTGCATGGAGCCTAAATGTATCAGTATGCCATGCTGTTGCACTCATAGCTCTGATGTTATCTGTCTTTTATTTAAATAGGGTCATATCACAATTATTGTTCCTGGGCGTCATGCATTTTAGCTTTGCCCTGACCCAGCTGTAAATGAAAATCACAATTTATATTATTATTTTTTCCTAGAATTTTCTGTATTGACAGCTGCCACTTGCAACATATCCTATTAGATGGAAATTCTGGTAGAAAAACAATAATTCCCTATTTGTATGCTGAGTGGTTGTGGTTGTAAGAGGTTTGATTCAAGTCAATAAATTAAATTAATCTACTTAATTATTTATAATGTTTCTTTTCATTCAAGCAAGGAAATGTCAATATCACTATATTAAGAACTTCTGACTGTAGTCCTCTGGAGTGGCTTTAGACCAACAGCAGTGTAATCTGTTTTTGTAATTCTGATATGCACATTCACATTTGATACTGTTTACTTTACCTAAATAATACTAGTTCATTCTTCATTTTTCATGTTAGATGTTAGAAATATATATGCAAATTCACAGTAGTGCAGCCTTCCAGATGTGATATAAGACATAAAAACAAAATGTTGCAACCTATAACAACCAATCAGAAATCATTTTTTGGTGAGCTAACTACAGCAAATTATGGAGTATGATTATTACAAGTTGTGCTTTTCTTTTTAAAAATTATGGAAAGACACATATACATAAATACATATACACTATATACAGTGTCTTGAAAAAGTATTCATAACCCTTGGAATTTTCCACATTTTGTCATGTTACAGCCAAAAACATAAATGTATTTTTAGGGATTTTATATGATAGACCAACACAAAGTTTAAAAATAATTGTGAAGTGGAAGGAAAATGATAAATGGTTTTCAACATTTTTTACAAATAAATATCTGAAAAGTGTGGTGTGCATTTGTATTCAGCCCCCCTGAGTCAATCCTTTGTAGAACCCCTTTCACTGCACTTACAGCTGCAAGTCTTTTTGGGGATGTCTCTACCAGCTTTGTACATCTAGAGAGTGACTTTTTTGCCCATTCTTCTTTGCAAAATAGCTCAAGCTCTGTCAGATTGGATAGAGAGCGTCTGTGATCAGCAATTTTCAAGTCTTGCCACAGATTCTCAATTGGATTTAGGTCTGGACTTTGACTGGACAATTCTAACACATAAATATATGATTTGATCCAAATCGTTCCATTGTAGCGCTGGCTGTATGTTTAGGATCGTTGTACTGCTGGAAGGTGAACCTCTACCCCAGTCTTAAGTCTTTTGCAGACTCTATCAGGTTTTCTTCTAAGATTGCCTTGTATTTGGCTCCATCCATCTTCCCATCAACTCTGACCAGCTCCCTGCTGAAGAAAACATCCCCACAATATGATGCTGCCACCACCATGTTTCACAGTGGGGATGGTGTGTTCAGGGTGATGTGCAGTGTTAGTTTTCCGCCACACATAGCGTTTTGCTTCGTTTTTGCCTTCTTCCACATGTTTGCTGTGTCCCCCACATGGATTCTCTGGCTTTCTTTCAGCAATGGCTTTCTTCTTGCCACTCTTCCATAAAGGCCAGATTTGTGGGGTGCACGACTAACAGTTGTCCTGTGGACAGATTCACCCACTTGAGTTGTGGATCTCTGCAGCTCCTCCAGAGTTACCATGGGCCTCCTGGCTGCTTCCCTGATTAATGCTCTCCTTGCCCAGCCTGTCAGTTGAGGTGGACGGCCATGTCTTGGTAGGTTTGCAGTTGTGCCATACTCATACACACATTTTCGGATGATGAATTGAACAGTGCTCCGTGAGATGTTCAAAGTTTAGGATAGTTGTACTATAACCTAACCCTGCTTTAAACTTTAAACTTCTCCAGAACTTTATCCCTGACCTGTCTGGTGTGTTCCTAGGTCTTCATGATGCTGTTTGTTCACTAAGGTGCTCTAACAAACCCGAGGGCTTCACAGAACAGCTGCATTTATACTGAGATTAAATTACGCACAGGTGCACTCTGTTTACTAATTAGGGGACTTCTGAAAGCACTTGGTTCCACTAGATTTTAGTTAGGGGTATCCGAGTAAAGGGGGCTGAATACAAATGCACACCACACTTTTCAGATATTTATTTGTAAAAACATTTGAAAACCATTGATCATTTTCCTTCCACTTCACAACTATGTGCTACTTTGTGTTGGTCTATCATATAAAAACCCAATAAAACACATTTACGTATTTGGTTGTAACATGACAAAATGTGGGGTATGAATACTTTTTCAAGGCACTGTGTGTATATGTATATATATATATATATATATATATATATATATATATATATATATATATATATATTATATATATATATATATATATATATATATATATATATATATATATATATATATATATATACACACACAGTATCTCACAAAAGTGAGCACACCCACATT
>BLSH010146471.1:1140349-1150455 GCA_018402905.1 Glandirana rugosa
TTACACCCACACGAGTGAAAACACTCTATGACACAATATATATATATATATATATATATACACACACAGTATCTCACAAAAGTGAGCACACCCACATTTTTGTGAATTTTTTTTTAAGAAGATTGCCAAGACCCTGAAACTGATCTACGGCACGGTAGCCAAGACCATACAGTGGTTTAACAGAACAGGTTCCACTCAGAACAGGTCTTGCTATAGTCGACCAAAGAGGTTCAGTGCACGTGCTCAGTGTCATATCCAGAAGTTGTCTTTGGGAAATAGACGTATGAGTGCTGCCAGCATTGTTGCAGAGGTTGAAGGGGTGGGGTGAGCCTGTCAGAGCTGCACATACGCTGCACACTGCATCAAATTGGTCTGTATGGCTGTCCTCCCAGAAGGAAGCCTCTTCTAAAGTTGATGCACAAGAAAGCCCGCAAACAGTTTGCTGAAGACAAGCAGACGAAGGACATGGATTACTGGAACCATGTCCTGTGGTCTGATGAGACCAAGATTAACTTATTTGGTTCAGATGGTGTCAAGCGTGTGTGATGGCAACCAGGTGAGGAGTACAAAGACAAGTGTGTCTTGCCTACAGCCAAGCATGGCGGTGGGAGTGTCATGGTCTGGGGCTACATGAGTGCTGCCAGTACTGGGGAGCTACAGTTCATTGAGGGAACCATGAATGCCAGCATGTACTGTGACATACTGAAGCAGAGCATGATCCCCTCCCTTGAGAGACTGGGCCACAGGGCAGTATTCCAACATGATAATGACCCCAAACACACCTCCAAGAACGAACACTGCCTTGCTAAAGAAGCTGAGGGTAAAGGTAATGGACTGGCCAAGCATGTCTCCAGACCTAAACCCTATTGAGCATCTGTGGGGCATCCACAAATGGAAGGTGGAGCAGCTCAAGGTCTCTAACATCTACCAGCTCCGTGATGTTGTCATGGAAGTGTGGAAGAGGACTCCAGTGGCAACTTGTGAAGCTCCAATGGGTTAAGGATGTGCTAGAAAATAATGGTGGCCACACAAATTATTAACACTTTGGGCCCAATTTGGACATTTTCACTTAGGGGTGTACTCACTTTTGTTTCCAGCAGTTTAGACATTAATGGCTGTGTGTTGAGTTATTTTGAGGGGACAGCAAATTTACACTGTTATACAAGCTGTACACTCAATACTTTACATTGTCGCAAAGTGCCATTTCTTCAGTGTTGTCACATGAAAAGATATAGTAAAATATTTACAAAAATGTGAGGGGTGTACTTACGTTTCTGAGATACTGTATATATATATATATATTGTGGGAGATTAGCTTGTGGGGATCATCTTTCCTGAGGAAAATAGTCAGCGTGCAGGCAACTTTGTTTAAAATCTGGCGGCTTGCCGGGTTTATTTAGAAAAAAGGTTTGCAGGTAAAAACAATCCAAACAGAAAAAAGGTCCTTGCCATCCAGTGCTAAACTAAACAGTACAGTTTCCTCACTATACGGTGTGGGGCTGGCTCCGACACCCACAAAACATAAGCCACAATGCAAACCTTGTCTTTTTAAAATCCAAACAGACACAGAGCTCCCTCAGATTTCCCCTCTGAGTTTTAGGTCAGAGCTCAAGTGAGATCTCTTCCTGATTATTTAAGCCACCTGCTGGCGGACTCCAGTGGACCACAAACTCCGGACCAAAACCAGCCTTGCCACAGTGGCTGGTAAAATCCAGACTGGACTCCATTTAATCCAGTCCAAATGAACGCATACGAGGCGACAGGTAGCATCTGTCTACCACTTCCCCTTGTATACCATTACATATCCTCCCCTTTGCTCAAGCCCCTGCGACTGAGCAACTGTCCCAACCATACAGTGTACCAGGGAGAGGGCATCCGCATTGTTCTGGAGTCTTCCTGCCCAGTGTTTCACTGTGAACTTAAATGGCTGTAGGGCCAGGAGCCACCTAGTCCCCCGACTATTTTTCTCCCTGTTGTCTCACATTCAATTCAGGGGGGCATGGTCGGTGACTAGCCTAAACAACCTTCCTAAAAGGTAGTACTTCAGCGCCTCTAAGGCCCACTTGATAGCTAGGCACTCCTTCTCCACAATGGCATAGTTCCTCTCATGCCTGTTAAGCTTCCTGCTTAAGTAGACAACCGGGTGCTCCTCACCGTCTCTGATCTGGGACAGGACAGCACCTGTTCCCACCTCAGAGGCGTCTGTCTGTACAAAAAACTCCTTTGTAAAGTCCGGGGTCACGAGCACCAGCTGTACACAAAGGGCCTGCTTCAACTTCTGGAATGCCTTCTCGGCTTCTGGATTCCACTTAACCATGCCCAACCCTCTCCCCTTTGTCAGATCGATCAGAGGGACAGCAATGGTGGTAACGTTGCGTATGAACTGCTTGTAATACCCTATAATCCCCAGGAAAGCACAAACCTGTTTTTTATTTACTGGTTGAGGCCATTTTTGATTTGCCTCAATCTTATTGGTCTGGGGCTTGATCAGTCCAATAACATACCCAAGGTATTTGGCCTCATTCAGGCCTATGGCACACTTTTTGGGTTGGCTGTTAAACCTGCTATCCTAAGCGAATCTACAACTGCTTGTACTCGGTGCAGATGCAATTCCCAATCTGGACTATGGATGACCACATCATCGAAATAGGCAGCTACATAGGGGCGATGCGGCCTCAAGGTTTTATCCATCATTCTCTGGAAGGATGCAGGGGCCCCATGCAGACCAAACGGCATTCACTTGTACTGGAAGGACCCCTCGGGGGTCGAAATGGGCCATTTTTACCTTTGCTGACTCCGTTAGGGGGTACTGCCAGTAACCCTTAGTTAGGTCTAGGGTTGTTATGTACCGGGCACCTCCCAAACTGTCCACAAGTTCGTCAACCCGCGGCATCGGGTATGCGTCAAACTTAGACACGTTATTCAGTTTCCTCTAATCGTAACAGAACCTGATAGTGCGATCAGGCTTTGGGACCAGCACTATAGGGCTTGACCAGGCGCTTTGGGACTCCTCTATCATGTCTAACTCCAACATAGTTTTTATTTCCTTTGCCACCGCCTCCCTTCCGTCTACTCTCAGGTATTCTGTAGGGTTTTACATTTAGGCGGACCCCTGGTTCCGTAACTATGTCATGTTGTAGTACGGTGCAGTGCTCAAGTGCAAGATCAACTGCATCAGACATTGAAGAAAAAAGGAGAAACATTGTGCAAAAGGGGTAATAAAACTAGCTTCAAACACTCCACTAGACCAGGTAGCGTAAATAACAGTACAAATATTTTAGTGTTGCGCTTAAATTTTAAATACCAATGTGAACTGAGGAAAAATAAGATAAATGAATCTTAAAATACCATAGATATATGATTAAGTGGTTAAATGTCACCATTGATGTAAAATGGATATACAGTCAGGTCCATAAATATTGGGACACAATTCTAATCTTTTTGGCTCTATACACCACCACAATAGATTTGGAATGAAACAAACAAGATGTGCTTTAACTGCAGACTTTCAGCTTTAATTTGAGGGTATTTACATGCAAATCAGGTGAACGGTGTAGGAATTAAAACAGTGTGTATATGTGCCTCCCACTTTTTAAGGGACCAAAAGTAATGGGACAACTGGCTGCTCAGCTGTTCCATGGCCAGGTGTGTGTTATTCCCTCATTATCCCATTTACAAGGAGCAGATAAAAGGCCTAGAGTTCATTTCAAGTGTGCTATTTGCATTTGGAATCTGTTGCTGTCAACTCTTAATATGATATATAGGAGAGAGTGAGCAAAAGAGGAGCCAATCAATTTAGATGTAACCTCTCAATATGAGATCCAAAGAGCTATCACTATCACTGAAGCAAGCCATCTTTAGGCTGAAAAAACAAAACAATCCCATCAGAGAGAAAGCAAAAACATTAGGTGTGGCCAAATCAACTGTTTGGAACATCCTTAAAAAGAAAGAATGCACCGGTGAGCTCAGCAACACCAAAAGACCCGGAAGACCATGGAAAACAACTGTGGTGGATGACCAAAGAATTCTTTCCCTGGTGAAGAAAACACCCACAACAGTTGGCCAGATCAAGAACGCTCTCCAGGAGGTAGGTACATGTGTGTCAAAGTCAACAATCAAGAGAAGACTTCACCAGAGTGAATACAGAGGGTTCATCACAAGATGTAAACCATTGGTGAGCCTCAAAAACAGGAAGGCCAGATTAGAGTTTGCCAAACAACATCTAAAAAAGCCTTCACAGTTCTGGAACAACATCCTATGGACAGATGAGACCAAGATCAACTTGTACCAGAGTGATGGGAAGAGAAGAGTATGGAGAAGGAAAGGAACTGCTCATGATCCAAAGCATATCACCTCATCAGTGAAGCATGGTTATGGTAGTGTCATGGCGTGGGCATGTATGGCTGCCAATGGAACTGGTTCTCTTGTATTTATTGATGATGTGACTGCTGACAGAAGCAGCAGGATGAATTCTGAAGTGTTTCGGGCAATATTATCTGCTCATATTCAGCAAAATGCTTCAGAACTCATTGGACGGCGCTTCACATTGCAGATGGACAATGACCCAAAGCATACTGTGAAAGCAATCAAAGAGTTTTTAAGGGAAAGAAGTGGAATGTTATGCAATGGCCAAGTCGATCACCTGACCTGAATCCGATTGAGCATGCATTTCACTTGCTGAAGACAAAACTGAAGGGAAAATGCCCCAAGAACAAGCAGAAACTGAAGACAGTTACAGTAGAGGCCTGGCAGAGCATCACCAGGGATGAAACCCAGCGTCTGGTGATGTCTATGCATTCCAGACTTCAGGCTGTAATTGACTGCAAAGGATTGTTAATCTGTCCTATTACTTTTGGTCCCTTAAAATTAAAGCTGAAAGTCTGCAGTTAAAGCACATCTTGTTCGTTTCATTTCAAATCCATTTTGGTGGTGTATAGAGCCAAAAAGATTAGAATTGTGTCGATGTCCCAATATTTATGGACCTGACTGTATGTAAATGTAGGGTACCAATAATACAGATAAACTAATATAGACCCATGGTGTCAATAACCATAGCTAATGCTTCCATAGATGGTGCAAAATCTTGTGCAAAACAAAAAACAACAAACAGTATTAGATGTCCCAGTTGAAGGAAGGAATTTCAAAAGTAGTGATATATGTGGTGAAGAAACATGAATCCAAATCCAGTGACTTTCCAGTGCCGTGATAAGCAGAAAGAGTAACAAGATGGTTTCTTACCAGAACAGTTGGGTTCACGTGGCCGTACGATCAGCGAACCGACTGAGCGTTATGTGTGATCACTCCCAACCGTGGTGATCAAATCTCCACCGGTGACCTGATCCACGGACGGCAACAAAGAGCAAACCACCAAAGGCTCACAGGAATCCATCACAGGGCAACCAATACATATGGAGAAAAGACGCTCCACATAGTATATAACTTGAAATTAGGTGCGCTCAACAGTAATTAAAAGCCGGCAATAACAGAGTTAAAAACAGCTGTGATAAGCACACGGTCCTCACCCAAACAGGCCATGTTTCTTCGGTGAACACAGAGCGCGCTGCGCGCGACCCACAGGGACATGCTGCCAGCGCATGCTCGGGAGGACGTACATGGATGCCCTCAGGGCAATTCAGGTCCGCACTGTGGACATCTTTTGTCTATAGCGTGGGTGTGAAGAGGTTAAAGTAAGCATATCAAATATGAGAATTGCATTTGTACTGCCTTTAAAAAGATGACGAGTAATGGAATAAAAATTTTGCCCTTTTGCAACAGGAGACTGAGGAATTTAAAGTGGAACTTCAGACAATTTTTCATCTATCATCTATTAAATCTTCTGCCCTTGTTGTTTTAACTTTGGATAGTAAAACTTTTTTTTCTGCCAGTACCTTATACAGCCCACTTCCTGTTTCTTGTTTAGAAAAATGACTAGGCATTTGACATCATGCACAGCTCTCTCTCTCACTCTTGTGAGAGTTTGCCAGGACGGGAGGGGGGATGAGCCATAAGAGAGCCAATGAGAGCTGCAGAGCTGGAGGTGTGCCTCTGTGTGTCTGTGTAAATCCAGGAAGTGAACAGATAGCAGTTTCAGCTGCCCACAGTTAAAATGATTGCAGCCAGACTCAGTGGAGGGAGATTTCTGCAGCATATTTGGCAAGTATAGAATCACAGTATATAGAAAATAACATGCAAAGTGGTTGAAGGGAAGCTTCAGAATGGCAAAGATGTTTTTATTACAAATTATATGAGCAGATTGCAGTTCCTCTTTAAGCTACTTCAGCTGTCAATTACCAAGCACCAAGGCTGCCATGTTGGAAAAAAGAGAGTGAGTACCATAATAATAAGTACCAGGTACTGTATGTCACTTTACTTTCTCAGATGAACGGAGCAACAAGGTGCAAAAAGGGGTGAGTGGTGATAGTAAGCTGTAATAAAAGTAAACCTATTGTTCTATGGTTTATGGCTAAATTTAAACAAGTGTTTGGTGCACAGTGTTTTAAATCTCCTAAGTGACAGAAATGATGGAGAAGAGCTGGTGCTGCAGCATCAAAGCCTTTTAAAAGGCATGTTACATAAAGGACTCCATAGACTGTTATACAGTAAATATAATTCCTATGCTCTACAGATGAACCCTTGTATGGCACACTGAGCTCAAGGATAATCTGTTCTACTATATGCGCATACCATCCTCTGTGCACAATGACTTGTGATCATATTATGATTACACGTACAAGGTGACAAGTTACATGAAAAGTAAAATCGAATAAAAATAATATTGACAATACAGTCACACAGTTGCCTTTATTTCCTTTGCATTGTCCAACATTAAAAAGCACAGAACAATGTTGCAGAATGTAAGCTTTATGGAAAATCTGGGATACATTTATGTAACTGTCATTTTTTTATTTAGTAGGGTGAAATCAAAGGTGCTTGTGTACAGGGTACTGTACTGCCACCTGCTGGATAATCTGCATATCTATATATCTGTTAAAAGAGCAACACTGCACACCTCTTACAGTATAATGCATACTCAGTTTATAAATGTACATATGAACATAACTAAATATAATATGATATAGGGAGGAAATGGATTTACAGTATATGCCCTCTAACAGTGGCATACATTAAAAAAAACAAAACTGTAATTTAAAGCGGTTGTCTACCCATTAAAAAAAGAAATGAATAAATAAAAGCCTGCAAGACAATAGCATAATGAGCTAGTATGCACCGCATACTAGCTCATTATGAAATACTTACCTTGAAACTAAAATCCGACCGGGCTGCTCAGTCCGTTCAGAGGGAGCGGACATCTTCCCTCGGATCTTGCTTCTGGGTACGCAGCTCCAGCGCTGTGACTGGCTGGAGCATGCCCGCGGGACCCGTCCTTCCGTCAAGGTCCAGCCCTATTGCCGGGCCTTTACCGGGACATACACGGCGCATGCGCAGTAACTCCGCAGCATCTTAGAGAGGGAATACCTCCTAAACTGTACAGGTTTAGGGGATATTCATTTTACCTACAGGTACGCCTTATTATAGGCTTACATGTAGGTAAAAATACTAAAATTGGGTAGACAACCGCTTTAACTTGGTATTCCTGAAGTTTGTCTATATGTTAAAAGTGGACCTTTTCATACTAGTATTAATGGAAATATTTTTTTTTTTTTAATTGAAAGCAAGAAAAATGAAGAAATCTGCTTAAAGTAAAGGGCAAAAGTTTTTTTTTTTCAAATAATGTGGTGAGGAGATAGAACCACTGTCAGGTTGTTATTGCCATTTGTGTTCCGATTAGGTAAATTTAGTCTAATTGTCACTGGGAATTAAAGTGAGACAAATCCAAAATGTTGAGAGGGGTAATCTGCCATAGGAACACTTTGTTCTATGACAACTGTCTAAGACAGGGCTTGACAAATTTGCTTTAAATCTAGGAGCCAGCTAAAAAAGCTAGGAGCCAGTTTCTTTAGCGTAGTGTGGGTTGTCAGCGCCCGGGGTAAGGCAAGTAATTTGCGCCCCTCCCCAACCCTAACTTACTCACAGCAGAGCAGTCAGTTAATAACTCCAATGTTACACCGTTACATCAGGGTTATAGGCTGGCCAGAAAGAGTGACACTAAAAAATCTGTTATAGGGGGAAACTCCTTATTATATCTAATGCATGGTGACTGCGACATGTAAAACACCCTCATCTGCTGCCTAATGGAGCTTAAGGGTGACCATTGGTGGGTGGCAAAAACATGTCTCTCATGCAGTCTCCCAGACTTACCAATTGTTAATTGGGCCGCCATTGGACTGCAAACTGCCGTACATCACTAGCTGGGAAAAGGAGCTGGGGCTTCAATTCACAGAGAAGCAGGTTGACAGGCCTTTTCTGTTTTCTTATAAGACCTTAATCTGCGCCAAACACCAGGAGGCAGACTTCAAGGTGCTGACCCGGTGGTACCATACACTGGTGAAGATCCACAGGATGTTTCCCCAATGCTCACTCAGACTTATGTTGGATATGTGGAGAGGACACTGGTTCTCTTCTCCACATATTCTGGTCCTGCCGGCTCTTACAACCCTATTGGACGGTAGTACACCGTATCATCCAAAAGTTCACTGATAGAGTGCTACCAAAGGACCCTGCACTCTTCCTCCTGCACCATCATGATATAACCAGTAAAGCGTACAGGAGAGTCATCCTGCCCCTCCTGATCACAGCTGCGAAGAGCTGCATCCCATTGTTCTGGAAGCAGACACAGCCGCCGTCGGTTGCCATCTGGCTGAAAAGAGTGACCGAAATCAATGCAATGGAGGATCTGGTTGCAACAGAAAAAGGCCCCAGCGATAAATTCTCCAAAAAATGGTTTTATTGGCATGAATTTGTCTACTTTGAGGAATATGCAGAATTAGTATTGTGAGCCCCCCGAGAAAAAGTTGCATATTCTGACTGGGAAAGAGTGATTGGATGGAAGCCCCCTCTTTTATTTCCCTTACCCCCTCCTCCCCCCCCCTTTTTTTCCCCTCCTTCTCCATCCCCCCTCCCCCCTCTTCTACTTGTTTTCTCTAGCTGTGACCCTAGGGTCTATTCTGACTTCTTGTTGTTCTTACTACACGGGCAACCGTGCAAAAACGTCAAGCGGGATATGGAGACTCCTCAGATCTCGACGCTTACAGTCTGAACTTTGGTTGATTATTCACGAATGACCTGTATGATGCTGAACACTGTTTCCCTTGGATCTCTTTCTGGGAAGTCATTTTGGTCTCTGTATTTACTGTATGTTCTTATGTTGAAAAAAGAAAAAAAAACATGTCTCTACTGCACATTTTAACCACCTAACTGCACATCTAAACAAAGCCTTAGTGACACTTTAAATAAAATACAAAAAAAGGTGAAAGTGTTCCAGTGCTAGTGACCTTTTGCTGCCTCTTTGCAGCCACTTCCTGCCTACATGTGTGTCTACCACAGTGACTGTTCATTGGTCTGGTGGGTTTCCGGTCACCATGAAATACTGGAGCCCAGCTGCACATAACGTGTGGTAATGATTGATGGTACACCGGGCTTTATCACAATTTTGTTGCTTAGAATAAAGATCACGACTCTCGCAGTGTAACATCTTCTTTCACATTATACAAAAAAAATGGGCTAACTTTACTGTTTAATTTATTCATTAAAGTGTATTCTTTCCCAAAAAAATGTGTTCGAAAGACCACTGCGCAAATACAGTGTGACATAAAATATTGCAACAACCGCCATTTTATTCTCTAGGGTGTCTGCTAAAAATATATATAATGTTTGGGGGTTCTAAGTCATTTTCTAGCAGAGAATACTAGATTTTTACTTGTAAGCCACAAATGTCAGAAAAGGTTTAGTCTTTAAGTGGTTAACCTCCTTGGCGGTATGACTAAGTCTGGAATTTATTGCTGAAAGCGGTACAATTATTTTGCATGAAAATTTGGCGTTTTATATTGTAGGCCTGTAATTCTTAGGAATAACTCACTTAAATCTGTCCAAACAAGAGTCTAGTAGACATCCCGGGTATGAAAAAGTTTGAAAAATGAAATCATAAATTATAATATAATAAATAACTGTAAAAAGTTTGAAAAAGTATGGGCCCTACAGATGATCTG
>BLSH010146471.1:1153137-1176827 GCA_018402905.1 Glandirana rugosa
CATTAGTTACCTAATAGGAAATCTTGGTGAAATTTTTCGACGGATAAATGTCTTTTTTTTTGATAAATGTCATATTTCTTTCATTACACTGTTTAAGTTCTAAACGAAAGGTGTGGTACAACGTCGCACGACCGCGCAATTGTCAGTCAAAGCGACACAGCGCCGAATCGCAAAAAGTGCTCTGGTCCTAAAGCTGCAAAACCTTCCGGTTGGTAAGTGGTTAAGAGTGACAGGTGGTGGGACATCTGCCAGTTCAGCAACGCCTTATACACCACTATGCCATGCACTTTCCAACTCAGCTGAGATGCAATGTATGTGTGATTACTGTATTTCCTATCCAGAAAGGAGAATGAATAGCAATAGACTGTGCAAAGATTTTCCAGCTCAAGAAAATAAACTCTGCATGTTTTAATGAGTACTTCTCACAATCTGGGGTCACTCTTTAGTTGACACCTAACCACGAAATTGCTCAACTGTGGAAAGCAAATCTTGAATTTGTCACATTACTTTCTTTATACTGTAAATAGTTTTTTTTTCTGTAAATAGGCAGCTTTTTAAAGTGGTTCTAAAGGATAATCCATTGATTACTGATCACATAACTCTCCATAGATTACTGAGCATAGAACTCTTCATAGATTACCAATCACAGAACCCTCCAAAGATCACAGAACACAGAGTTCTGCGCTCATTGATCAATGGAGAGTTTTGCGCTCATTGATCAATGGAGAGTTCTGCGCTCATTGATCAATGGAGAGTTCTACACTTGTTGATCTATGGAGAGTTCTGCACTTATTGATAAATGGAGAGTTCTGTGCTCATTGATCAGTGGAGACTTCTGCACTTGTTGATCAATGGAGACTTCTGCGCTCATTGATCAATGGAAAGTCCTGTGCTCAGTGATCTATAGAGAGTTCTGTGCTCGGTGATCTATGGAGAGTTCTGTGCTAGGTGATCTATGGAGAGTTCTGTGCTAGGTGATCTATGGAGAGTTCTGTGATTGGTGATTTATGGAGAGTTCTGTGTTTGGTGATCTATGGAGTGTTCTGTACTTGGTGACCTATGGAGAGCGCTGTGTTCGGTGATTTATGGATAGTTCTGTGCTTGTATATAAAGAGTTCTGCACTCATTGATCAATGGAGAGTTCTGTGCTCGGTGATCTATGGAGAGTTCTGTGCTCGGTGATCTATGGAGAGTTCTGTGTTCAGTTATCTATGGAGAGTTCTGTGCTCGGTGATCTATGGAGAGTTCTGTGTTTGATGGTCTATAGAGAGTTCTGTGCTCAGGGATCTATGGAGAATTCTGAGCTCTTTGATTTATGGAGAGTTCTGTGCTCAGTGATATACGCAGAGTTCTGTGCTTGGTGATCTATGGAGAGTTATGTGCTCGGTGATCTATGGAGAGTTCTGTGCTCAGTGATTTATTAAGAGTTCTGTACTCTGTGATCTATGGAGAGTTCTGTGCTTGGTGATCTATGGAGAGTTCTGTGCTCAGCGATCTATGGAGAGTTCTGTGTCCAGTGATATATGGAGAATTCTGTGCTTGGTGATCTATAGAGAGTTCTGTGCTTGGTGATCTATGGAGAGTTCTGTGCCCGGTGATCTATGGAGAGTTCTGTGCTTGGTGATCTATGGAGAGTTCTGTGCTTGGTGATTTATGGAGAGTTCTGTGCTCCATTATCTATGGAGAGTTCTGTGCTTGGTGATCTATGGAGAGTTCTGTGTTCGCTGATCTATGGAGAGTCCTGTGCTCAGTGATCTATGGAGAGTTCTGTGCTCCGTGATCTATGGAGAGTTCTGTGCTCAGTGATCTATGGAGAGTTCTGTGTTAGGTGATCTATGGAGCGTTCTGTGCTCGGTGATCTATGGAGAGTTCTGTGCTCGGTGATCTATGGAGAGTTCTGTGCTCGGTGATCTATGGAGAGTTCTGTGCTCAGTGATCTATGGAGAGTTCCGTGTTAGGTGATCTATGGAGCGTTCTGTGCTCGGTGATCTATGGAGAGTTCTGTGCTCGGTGATCTATGGAGAGTTCTGTGCTCGGTGATCTATGGAGATTTCTGTGCTCGGTGATCCATGGAGAGTTCTGCGCTCAGTGATCTATGGAAAGTTCTGCGCTCAGTGATCACAAAATCACAGTTATCACAGTGAGCACAAAAAGTGCAAAAAAGGGGTATTAGAGAGAAGGGTCATGGGAAAGGGGGTAAATAAGTATATGAGAAGGGGGTAGAAAGGGAGATAAGAACAGAAGAGAGAGAGAGAACAGCTTACAATGCTGTCACAACCAATAGAGGACTAAATAAGACTGAAAGGCTTTTTATTCATGCTGAGAAAGATACTGATACAGTAAGTGAAGCCTGGGGAATTTTTTTTCTGACCCCACTAATTGGAGGAAGGGGGAGTTAGAGGTGTTAAAGATATCCTGTTGCCAAACATTACTGTCAACTAAAATATTCACAGAAAAGTATATGTGCTTGTAACTTAGTTATGCATGTTATTTACCTGTAAGGCTTCATTTAGACATGCGGTTGGGGGGGCAGCAAAAATGCATGTGTGAGCCTTGTTTTTGCCGCCCGCCAACTGTCCCCTTTAAGTTGCTATAGACAGCAGATGTGGGTGTTTACTTATCGCGGTCATGATGCTTCACATCAGAAAGCCTGACTGACGAACGATACACATTAAAGCAAATGGGGTGCTGCAAAACACCCCACAACTAAGTGCAATGCACATGGTTGTGGCGTTTTTGTTGGAAAAAATGGAGTTAAAACAGTTGGTGAGGAGGCATCACATTGCTTCCTCACCACCTGTCAGTAACCTCTGAAGTGCAATCTAAATGCAGATCGGGCTTCAGTGGAAAGGGATATTTAGACGCACATCTAAATCTACCCTAAAAGCTTCCCTTGTGACATCCAAAATTCCCAGGGACTGCTACTGGATGCCACCATCTTGGATTTGATGTCAGCACACTCAAAGCTCCGAGTCAAGTGACCTCTCACTACTCCCCAGGCAACTTACATTAAAGTCGCTGTTTTTCATGTCTCTTGTTCCTGTGCCCACAACTCTGCAAATATCCCCTTGCTCTGACTTACCTGGTTGGCTGGGGAATATTTATTGCAGAGGTATATGCAGTACCTGGTTGACAAAAGAGATATGAACAACAATAATGATATAGCAAACAGTTAAACTATAGCAAGAAACGTTCTGCAAATGGGTAAATAGCAGCAAGAAATATATTGCAAAAACAAACCCCTCCTAAAGCCTATAATGGGACAATCTTAACTAAAGAGAGTAACCCCACCATACCAGTTCAGCAGTCGGTAATGTACCCTCTCTCTTCTGTTGGAAGCTTGTTGGAGCCCAACTCTTGTGTCGTTGCACTCAGGATAAAGTCCCATCAAACATTGATGAAGATACTGGTTCTGTGATACTTTCAGGGAACACCATTCCTCTTTTGTCAAATTGAAATAGGGATTGGCCAGCAGCCTTTTACCAACTTCTGTGGTAGCATGTGATCTCCCTCTGCTTCCTGTTGGCAGCACAATCGGTCAGTGTCTAATGTGTGTTTCCCCTCAATCAGGCAGCGGGCTCCATCAGCATCTGTGGCTCTTGCCGGTGTTCCAGGATGTATGGCATGGTTCATCTCTCTCTTTCAGGTTCAGTGGTGAACAGTCTGCCGGCAGCCTGAGGTACACTCAGGCACTCTGAACTTTCCCCACACTATCCTTCTCCTCAGGCCAGGTACAATGAATATGGGACCTGTAGTTACTTTACTCTGTCTATTAAGCCAGCTCAGTCTGTAAAGAACTATACCTCCCACAATCCTCCATTCCTCCCAGTGTTCCTAGCAGTACACATTCTCTTCTTCTGTGTTTTCATACTGAGTAGAGGACATGCTTAACACCGGCTGCACACAGTTCTATAACAGCAGTCTCTTCTTACAGATGTGCCTGTGAATAGTCTCTGTTGCTGACCAGACACAGAATCTTCTCCACAAAACTATTTGTCCATTATATCCCTCTGCAAGAATGAGCAAGAGCAGCAGTAGACACAACGGGGGAAATTGAGTAAAACTGGAGCACACAGAATCTGGTGCAGCTGTGCATAGTAACCAATCAGCTTCCAGGTTTTATTTCCAAAGCTTAATTGAACAAGCGGAAGTCAGAAGCTGATTGGCTACATTGCACAGCTGCACCAGATTCTGTGTTCGCCAGTTTTAGTAATTCCCTTAATGAATCTGCAGGTCAGAATCTCTGAATCTCATCTCTGTTAGCGTTATAGACAGGGGCTTCACAAATATACAGCATTATTTACATATTTCTATCTTGAATAATACAAGATTGTTTTATCGCATTCCCATGACTCAATACTAATGTTTGTAAATGCATTTAGGGCATTTAGGAGCTTAGGGTTAATACCAAGCATATCAGGGGTGCTTTCATCAATCTAGCATATGCATGGGAAGCCTTTGAGTCCTATCTTGTGTATTATGCACAATGTAGGTCCAAATGTAGTGGATGAAAGGAATTCAAAACATCAAACAAAATGGCATTGCGTGCATAAATCTTAAGATATGTCTGCTCATTCCCAGATAAACCAAATCTTAACAGAGTTGGCCATACATATGCTCCTTGAGGGTAAGCAGGGCAGGCACTGCTGTGAATTTATAATATGTAAAGTGAGAAAATTATCATCACTATATAATCATTTGTAATAATAATAGATCTTTATCTTTGCTTCCCAGAATCTCAATGGGTACAGTGAAATATGTCATACCGTAATGTCATACATATGGACAATGTGCATCATCAACATGAAACTGAAAAAGACAGTTTATAATAACATAGCAATAATTGATACCACTTACTTGTGAGTAAAGCAGTTGAACAATGTGTGGACCATCTTTACAGTATTGACTTTGGATGCTGTTTTACCAGTGTTTTGTATAGATAAGAACTAAGCAGTCAGATGCGCCTTTGTGATTTTTCCACATTTTTCTACAAAGAAGATCTTTCCAAATGTTAATATAAGACTTAAACAGTAGCCCCTGTGATCAAAGTCAGGAAACACAAGTCATCTTGTAACAATGATTGTTATGTCATTCTACATTTGTAGATTTAAGCAAATCAAATCTGTTTAACTACTTGGGTATAATGGAATTACGTTGTCATGTTCTTTGTCAGATGCATTTTAATTAGATGTAACTACCCAGAATTCTAACCCTTAAAGCTGTTGTCTCCCCTACAAAAAAAATAAAAAAACACCTGCAAGGCAAAGGCATAATGAGCTAGTATGCACCGCATACTAGCTCATTATGAAATACTTACCTCAGAACGTAGCTCCCGCAGGTCTGTCTGGACGCCGAGGAGGGAGCTGCCATCTTCCCTCCGTGGATCCTTCCAGGTAGCATGCGCAGGAGCCCGTCTTTGCGGCGGACTTTCCGGCAGGGTCCGGTGCTATGCACCGGGCCTTCGTCCAGACATCACTGCGCATGCGCCTGCTGACGTCAGTGACGCTTGCAGTGAGAATATCTCCTAAACCATACAGGTTTAGGAGATATTATTTTTACCTACAGGTAAGCCCTATTATAGTCATAAAATCCTGAGCAGCGCTGAATACTATTCAATGGAACAAGAATAGACAAAAACCCCTCTTAGCTGTAGTACAAGTGGAGCTAAACACTACTAATGTTCCAATTCTTGGATACAATAATACAATAAAAGGTAAAGGAACAGTCTTTGGAAATGACCGATAGATGTCTCAAATGAACATTAGACAGTATAACTGGACAGTCTATGTAGAAAAGGTAGATGTAGATCCTTGATAGTTGTACCGCCACACCGGGCGCAGAGTGAAAAGAGGAGACACCTAACGTGTTAAGCAGCACTACATGCAGTGTAAGTCCGTCACCAGACAGCTTATATGCTTACCAGATACAACTGGTAAAATCGCCTTTGGCTTTCT
Source organism: Glandirana rugosa (assembly GCA_018402905.1). NCBI lineage: Eukaryota > Metazoa > Chordata > Amphibia > Anura > Ranidae > Glandirana > Glandirana rugosa. The sequence continues at coordinate 1,159,092 of BLSH010146471.1, forward strand.
ACCCTGCCAGGGTCCCTCTACGGGGATATGGGATCCTTTTCTTACTGTACAAGTTCCGACTGGATAGGTTCGGTGCTCAGGATTAGACCGCAGTGGATACCCTATCATTAGATGTGGTGGCATCTATATATATATATATATATATATATATATAGGCTTGCTATGGAAAGTCCTATTATTCATAAGGAATAGTCTACAATATCTACCATATAATCAACAATATCTGCTACAACAAATGACAAAGTATAACAATAAGAGTTTATGTACGGCTGTGATTCTTCAATATTGCAATGATTCCTTTAAAGTGCGATCCATGCAGAAAAAGTTATTTAAAAAGTGCAATCTGTGCCCAAACATATGGCAAAGGTGATGAAAGTGCTGTGCTCCCCTTCCTCCTGTGCCCTCACTCACCACCTATCCATGTGAAGATCGCCTGCCTGTGCTGGTGAAATATATCCTTCATAGATGTGTCTTATAAAACGCTGTGCAATCTGTGGTTTGCGTTCCAAAATCCAGGAAATGGCGTCACCAAAAGTCTCCATACCTAATGCATTTCACTCCACCCTGGGAGCATCATCAGAGGCCGGGTCGGGTCAGGCTGGGTACACACTGGTATGACATACGCTCCGACTTTGGGAGCAAATGTCATATGACGTGTGTAAATCAATGATTTCCTATGAGAGCCGTCCTAACTGGTCTAACACAAGTCCGACTTTGGTCCTACTTCAGCCCATTGAATATCATTGAAGTCGGATCAAAGTCGGATCCTTGTCCTAACCATCCGACTTGTGACATCGGACTTGGTTATTACAGCAGCAGTAAAAGGAATTTATGTCACACTGGGATTGTTTTGATTGGTCAAAGGACAAGTAGGACTTTCTCAAAGTTGGAGCAAAATCTTATCTTGTTCATTCAAGTCGGATGGAAGTAGGACCAAAGTAGGGCCGATGTAGGACCGATGTTGCAGGGCAAAGTAGGACAACAGTCATGTTGTACCGGTGTGAAGCGGTTTTACAGGCTGAAAAAAAAAAAGACAAACGTCCCATGAGGCCATGAGGCCTTATACTTGACACAGGCTAAAAAGTTGATTTATCTTGTTAGCAAACTTGAAGCACATATGTATAAAATCTCGCTTATATAGCAAATTAAAAAGCTGAACGTAAAACTACAGTAAACCTATAGTATATTTTTTTAATTTTGACTAGAGTAAGGAAAAGTTATAACCCTGTAAGTTTTTTTGCCATTCTTGTCTCATTGGGGAGATTTCCCTTCACTTCCTGTCCCATAGCTAAAACAGGAAGTGAGAAGAAATCCCTGCAAATTAAGGTAATTCCTTTAGGGTGCCCCAGGTCACCAGAACTAGTGTCCTCATTGGAAGATTTCTCCTCTATTACTTTTCTGAAAACAAACCCAAAATTTGGGATTTTCTTTTACTTTCACTTTTTTTTAACAACTATAAATTGGACAAATGGAGAGGGTGATTCTCCTTAATGGGGGCCAGACAGCAATATTAAATTGAATAGGTTTTCTAATCCCTCTCCCCTCTGTCCAAAACAACCCCCCCCCCAAAAAAAAAATAACTTTAATAACTTTAAGATTAAGCAGTTGATTTACTAAAAGCAAATGGGCTGTTCATTTTGTGGTGAAATTTGGCTGAACTTCACTTGAATGATGTCAGGTAGCAGAACTTCATTTGATTCACTAAGTCCCGGGAATGGCCAGCAGACAGGCAGCACTCAAAACATGAAAGGAGATTTTTCAAGTAAACTTATATTGGATTGTCAAAAATAACTATTGTGTGTACTGCTATTACAATGCTGATGTTTTAAAATGAAAGTGTATGCTGTGAACATAAAGCGCAGATAGGGCCGCTTCACACCTGAATTGCACAGGAGCATAGTCCGCATTCCTGTGTGATTCCTGCTTGTTCCTGTGCAGTGTGATTTTGCAGCCCATTCATTTGAATAGGCTGCAAATTGCACCAGAAGGCAGAAAAAGTAGTGCACGCACTGCTTTTCAAAAATGTGCAGCGCCAAATAGCATGGTACAGGAGGACCATGCAATCTGTTGCGTTTTTGATCTAAGTTTGGGGTGCCATTAACATTACATTGGCACATGCAGCAAATTACAAAAGCAATGTGTTTTGAGTGTGGGAAACGTGCATGGAAGATGCCTTTCCTGAACCGTGTGAACTGGCATCAATGTAATTTTTTAATATACCAGCAGTGTAAGTAACTGAATGTGGGATGTGGGCTCAGCCTTGTACAGGGCTGGAATATAAGAGGTATCATGTGCTGACAAGAAACATGGTGATAAGAAGAGAAAGTAGAGTGACAGAAACATGAGCTCATCACTGTACTGCTTCTCTTTTCACTGCGCAGTCACAGGCTGAGGTCGGTTGAGGACAGTCTGGGCCTTCAAAAAATGGGTTCATGATGATGTCCATCAGGTAAGGCCTCATGCACACTTGAGCTCATAAACACCTGTTTTTATCTTTTAATGGGCTATGCGTTTTGTATCCATTTTATTTTTTGGGGGCCAGATTTCTGCTTTAGGTATTACAAACATGTTACCACATTAGGAATTGTTTCTGGTTTGAGTAATGGACTATATTTTTCTTCTAACAGGTTTTAAAGCCAGCTCAGATAAGGACAATATGTCATGCTATTTTGGAATCTGGCAAACAGTACTCAAGGAAAAAAAGGAAGCCCTTCCCACTGATGTACTCATACTATGGAACAGAATATTTGGGTGAGAAAACAAAATACAGCACTCTACCTCTTCCTCTTGTGCTCTACCTGTGTGAATACTTTCATGCAGGGCTTGACAAAGTTGATTTCAATCTAGGAGCCAGCTACAAAAGTTAGGAGCCATTTTTTTTGTAGGGCAGTGTGGGTTGTCAGCACCCCCCGGGGTAAGGCAAGTAATTTGCGCCCCCTAACCCTAACTTACTCACAGCAGAGCAGCCAGTCAATAACTCCCTGTAACACCGTTACATCAGGGTTATAGCCTGGCTAAAATCATGTTATAGGGGCAAACTCCTTATTTTGCCTATTGCATCGTGCATGTAAAACGCCCTCATCTGCTGCCTAATGGAGCTTAAGGGTGGCCATTGGTGGGTGGCAAAAACATGTCTCTACTGCACATTTTTACCACCCAACTACACATCTAAATGAAGACTTAGTGACACTTTAAATAAAATATATAAAAAAAAGGTGAAAGTAGTATTCCAGTGCTGCTGATTCTCTGCTGCCTCTTTGCAGCCACTTTCTGCCTACATGTGTGTCCCCCATGGTGACTGTTCATTGCTCAGGTGGGTTTCCGGTCACCAAGAAATACTGGAGCCCAGCTGCACATAAAGAGTGGTAATTGTAGATGGTACACATGGCTTTATCAGAGGACATAGACTCTTCTAAAGCATATCCAGCTGCCTCGTCTACCCTCCTCCACCTCACAGCACACAGTAGAGCTGCAGGATTCTGGCTAAAACGAGAATCATGATTTTGTTGCTTAGCATAAAGATCACGATTCTCATGGTGTAACATCATCTTTCACATTATACAAAAAAAGGCTAACTTTTTTTTGTTTGTTTTTTTTTTTTAGTTCATTAAAGTGTATTTAAAAAAAAAATTGCATTTGAAAGACCGTTGCTCAAATACCGTGTGACATAAAATATTGCAACAACTGCTATTTTCTTCTCTAGGGTCTCTGCTAAAATATATATATATAATGTTTGGGGGTTCTAAGTAATTTTCTAGCAGAAAACACAGATTTTTTTTACTTGTTAGCAACAAATGTTTAACCCCTAAGTGATTAAACTGACCGTCTACAGACTGGAGTTCATCCCTTTGATAAAAGAACCAAGAAAGATACCTTGTTTACACTAAGGGCCGGTTCACACAGGGGCGATCCGACTTCAGGTGCGACTTTACTAGGCGATTTGAACGTGACTTCTAGGCGACTTCAGCACGACTTCAGCGTGACTTTGGGCAACTTACAATGCAACTTAACGTGGCCTCTATGCCAGACGTCTTTGCCTGTGGCCAATCAGAGAAGGGAGGGAAGGGGTTGCCTGGGTAATTAGTGGGAAGTACCTTGGTAAATTATTTTCTTTTTCCTGTAAAGTCGCTTCAATATAGATGGGGATCCGACTTGGAGGCGACTTCCATTGAATTCTATGGGCACAAGTCGGATAGAAGTCGCCTTGAAGTAGTACAGGAACCATTTTTGAAGTCGGAGCGACTTCAGTAATGTACATTAAGAGGGCTCTCATTCATTTCAATGGGATTTCTGATGTCAAGCCACTAGGGGTGACACAAGTCGGAGCGCAAGTCGCTGTAGTGGGAACTGGCTCTTAGAAGCGATATTGTGAGATACTTGGCAGACTGCTCGGATTTTTGTTTATCTTCAACAGCTGTCAGTTTAGGCAGAGAACGGCTCTTCACTGAATCGGAGATGCTGTTTTTTAAGATAGTGAAGGGAGAGAAGTATCAGCTGCGGGTTCTGGTCGTCATGGCGACCTGGCACCTGGGGTTTGTTGAGTCCTGCTTTCATGTAAAAGGCAATGCAAGGTGGCATCAGATACAAATATCTGCTTGTTAACATACCATCTATATGTGTTTAATGGTACAAAGTAACACACAATCCAAATGGGGGGAAACAGTAATGCATCCAGATTCGCACATGCTTTGCACACCTGCTGACATTTGGCTTGTTTAACCACTACAGCTCCAGAAGGTTTTACCCCCTTCATGACCAAGCCAATTTTTGCTATTTAGCACTGCTTTACTTTAACCGGCCCGGTTATGCAACACTGTCCCTAAACAAAATTTATATAATTTTTTTTCACACAAATATAGTTTTCTTTTGGTGGTATTTGATCACCACTTTTTGTTATATAAACAAGAACATTAAAAAACAAACTATATTTTTTATTTTCTGCTATACAACATATCCAATAAAAAATCAAATCTCTTCATACATTTTGGCCAAGATGTATTCTGCTACATGCCTTTGGTAAAAAAAAAATCCCAGTAAGTGTATATTGATTGGTGAAAGTTATAGCATTTAAAAAACGATGGTATATATATATTAGAATTTTTTTTTATACTACTAATGGCGACGATCACCGACTTATGATGGGACAGGGCGAGGACCTATGTGACACTAACTGATGCTGGGGGGAACTGACTACCTGACAATGACATCATCAGTGACACTGATACAGTGATCAGCAATACTACTATACGCTGTCACTGTACTAATAAACTGGCTGGTAAGGGGTTAACAAGAGGTTAAGTGGGTGACTAACAATATGTAATGAGTGATGATTTTTACTAAATATCTCACTGTTTCTTATCTCTGCTTTTCAGGGATAAGAAACCGAGAGATCGTTCCCTCTGTACAGAGCCTTGTGTTGATTGTCAGCACAGGGCTCTGGGCTATGATTGGATACAGCCGATCAGCAGGTCCCGGCCATGAATCATTGGCCAGGATTTGCCGACAGACTCCCGCTATGTATAATCAGAGAGGGTGTCAGTAGGGGGGGCCATAACCAATGGCAGGTAGCGACATATGGATACGTTGCCTGCACAGGCCATCCTTCCACAGTACACTGCAGGCGGCCGGTCCGCGAGTCGTTAAAAAAATAGAAGCATACCCAACATTGAATAATGTACATTTGAAGTTGAATTTACCTTGCCTTCTTTAATGGGCTACTGAAAAATAGTTTCATACAAATTAAAGAAGAATTCTAGGTATGTATAATTTATACATACGGTAGCTACATTGGTGCTGCTTGGACTATTGTAATTATGTATATATCATACTCAACCAATGCCCCCGGAAGCTGGAAATCACTGCAGAAACCACTACTCTAGTGATCTCCACTTGCTTCTGGTTCCCATGCCAAGCATCTGCCCTGCTGTATTCCGAACACAGGATGTCGGCCACTATTTAGAGAATGCTGATTTGATTGGAGTGGACAAGGTGAAGAGACAGGGTGGTGATGTTGCATTCATTGAGAAAATGCAAAGCTTTCTCTGAATGGTGTATGTGTCGAGTGGTCGACCTCGTGTGTTCATAGTGCAGCCACTTGGTACAAGACCTGGAAGTTAGTGGAGATTGCTGGAGGCAAAGTGTCTACTTCAGTGATTTCCAGCTGCCAGGGGGATTGGCCAGGTGTTGGCGAGGAATGCATAGTTATAATGGTCCAAGCTAGATATATACAATATACATACCTAGAATTTTTCTTTAACCACTTCAGCCCCGGAAGGATTTCCCACTTTAGGACCAAAGCACTTTTTGCAATTCGGCACTGCGTCGTTTTAACTGACAACTGCGCGGTCATGCGACGTTGTACCCAAACGAAATTTGCGTCCTTTTTTCCCAGATATATTTCTTTTGGTGGTAATTGATCACTGCTGCGTCATTTCTGATCGCTGCTATAAACAAAAGAAGAGCGACAATTTTGCAAAAAAAAAAAAAAAAATTTCTTACTTTTTGCTAAAATACAAATCCAAAAAAAAAATATAAAAAAACATTTTTTTTCCATCGGTTTTGGCCGATTTATATTCTTCCTCATATTTGTGATAAAAAAAACGCAATCAGCATTTATTGATTGGTTTGCGCAAAAGTTGCTGCGTTTACGGATGATGAGAATTCATTTTTGGGGTTTTCATTTTTTTACATTTTTTACTAGTAATGGCGGCGTTCTGCCATTTTTATCGGTACTGCGATATTGCGGCGGACATGTTGGACCATTTTGACACTTTTTTGGGACCATTGGCATTTATACAGCGATCAGTGCTATAAAAATGCACTGAATACGGTGTAAATGCCATTGGCAGTGAAGGGGTTAACCTGCAGGGGGCGCTCCAAGGGTTAACTGTGTTCCCTGGGCGTGTTCTTACTGTGTGGCTGCCCTGGCTGGGGAAAGGAGGTGATCATGGCTTCCATATAGAGGAAGGCTGTGATCACAGCCCCTCCACCTCTAACAGAATGGAGATCCATGTTTACATGCAGGGATCTCCGTTCTTTCACTGCAGGGGGGGGGGGGATATCGGGTAGCCGGCGGAGATCGAGTCCACCCTACCCGTTCCCTGGCCCCCCCTCCGGGCACAGTGAGCATGCGAGCGTGCCTCCGGCGGCACGCACTCACAGTGCGCAGTCTGGCAGCCGCCGTCAAATGACGGCGATTTGCCTAATAGAGCCACCTTGTCGCCGTCAACCTGCTGGTGTTGGCGGTTGGCAAGTGGTTACAATATTGTGTGCTGTTTGAATAATGCAAACAAAACTAAGCCTGTAATACAAGGTTATAAGGTGGGCAATACATAGGATACGTGCAAATGATGCCATTGACATAAATATAACTGGAAACAATTGCATTGTATACCTTGTATGAGATGTGGTATGGTTGACCCTGAGTTCAGTGTTACAGCTCATACACAACATGATAATGTGCATTAGTAGTTACTGCCAGTAAATGATAGTTAATGTGGTACTTGATGATTACTTTAAATCCAACCATTTATGAGCAATTTATCTACTATATGGTTCAAGGAGGTTATATAAACAAAAATGATGAAAGTGCATTGAAACAGTTTGTCAGGCCAAAATAATGAATGCATTACAAATCTGCAATACACTCACATTCCCCTAGGTTTGTCTCTTTAAAAATGCAGCAAGTACAGAAAAATATCTGTATTTCTGTTAATTTTGCCAGAAATGCAGTGAGCACCTAAGTACCTGTTTGAACTGCTTTGAAATTCTAAGCAGTGATGTCTGCACTGCCTACGTTCTCTCTTCTGGACTACAGACCACCTCCCCCTCTCCTCATCTCTGTAGCACAAGAGTGAGGTGTTTTGTAAACCAACAAAGGGGAACTCGGGCAGGGCAGACAAAGCTCCTTGCAGCAGAGGCACTGCTGTCAGGAAGGCGGGAGATCACTGGATTTCTTTGGGGATTAATAGATATTTTTTTGAATTTGCAGCATTTTTTAAAAGGCAAAATATGTAGAATCTGCATGTATTGTAGAGATGTAGCGATTATGCTGATTTTTAATGTGCGCAAAAATAAATGTTAGGACTAACTTGCAGGTATCAGAATGCCCATCAATAAATGTTGAAAAATATCGGCTTTGCAGACTATGCTAGAGGGGCCCAGAAAGACAACATATTCTAAAAGTTGCAATGGGTTACGACCTTATAGACACGTATCAGCAATAGTTAATAACATCATATTTTTGAGAATAAAAAGGTACCTTTTTCTTGCCATAAATAAAATGACACTTTGAACTTTATCATGTCTTGTATAGCTTAGCCAAAGATGGCATGGTCTTGACTTGTGGGTGTTTTACATGATTAGAGAATGCAAATTGCTAGGTTTTGGAAGCATGAAGACACTAGATAGAATAGATTTAGCTTTAAACGTATATATCTATAAAGCACAAAAAAAGTTCCCGGCTTCCCTTAACCCCTTCTTGCTGCTCCCCCGATCAGCCCTTAAAGTGAGCTTTGTTGATTGGTTCTCACAGCAGTCACATGATTGGTAGCATGTTCTGCTGGCTCGTGATCATTAGCTGTGAGTGAGAGCTATCGGAGACAGCTTGGTCTGTGTGCCAACGCTGTATCTTGGCCTAGGCCAACAAGGCCCAGGCGTAGGGCGGCACTTTTCAGAGGGGCAGCACGAAAAGAGTCCCCGCCGGCTTGCACTACACTTTTAGTGCAGCGCCCGTCTTCAGGGGCGGACTGGGCTGGGAGACAAACCGGTCTGGCACCCCCATAAAGCGCCTGCACTTGCTGCCGATATGATAATACCAGGAGGGCCGCCATCAGGGGGGGACAGCCGTTACATATGTAGGGGATCCGGGCATCCCAAGGGATCCAGGCGGCGGGCCCCAATAAATGAGCTGTTATGCTGCCCCATAGCCAAACAGGAAGTGTGAGGAAATCTCTTAAGGGATCCATTACCCCCCCCCCCCCCCACACCCCGAAGTCCCTCAGAACTAGGGTTCCCACTGGAAAATTTCAGGGTGGGTCTTAAACAGGAAGGAGTGTGGCATTGACAGGAAGGGGTGGTTCATATTTAAATGAGGGGGTGCTTGAGTTTAGTCAGGCCTAGGGCAGCAAAAACCTAAATACAACACTGCTGTGTGTTGGAAGCATATAGAGCAGGGATATGGAATCAGCAGACCTCCAGCTGTTGCAAAACTACAAGTCCCATCATGCTTCTGGCTCTGGGTGTCATGCTTGTGGCTGTCAGAGTCTTGCAATGCCTCATGGGATTTGTAGTTCTGCAACAGCTGGAGGTCCGCTAATTGCATATCCCTGATATAGAGAGTGGACACATATGTGGTGTGAGTGGATGTTAAGGCCCACTTTTCCTACCGCTGCATACATGTGTTACATGGTCGGAAAGAGGTCAACGGCTGTCATAGTCACGTACATGCAGTGAGAGCAAATAAGGTATTAAATAGTGAGAGGTGGTGCACAAAAGTAGCAGTGTTTGAATAGGGTACTCTATGTACCCTGTGAGCGTTTAACCATGCCCAACTTTGCCCAGGTAGTATCCTGACATGAGGTCCTACAAACACATAGTTTAACAACAACACTGTTTCTTGACATAGAAGTCGCCACAATTTGCCATTACTAAATTAATTATTGATATGTTCATTTATATTTGCATTATATTTTGTTGGTGATGACAACCGTACTAAAATGAAATGTATAAGTTGTGAATTACTAACAACACTTTAACCACTTTCATTTGTGATATTTCAGGAGCAGCACATGGTTTGTCCTCTATATTGCAAATGCTATTGTCCTATCAGGACTACCTCCAGCCAGCGGACAGAGACCTTGTTTGGCAAAGTGTGGACTTTCTTGTGAATCAGGAGCAAAACTGCAACTGGCCACCAGAGTTGGGGGAAGTCATTGAACGTGAAAACGAACTTGTTCACTGGTGTCATGGAGCCCCTGGTCAGCTACTTCACTTATTTGTACATATTTCATATACAGTACTTACAGTATCTCACAAAAGTGAGTACATCCCTCACATTTCTGTAAATATTTTATTATATCTTTTCATGTGACAACACTGAAGAAATTACACTTTGCTACAATGTAAAGTAGTGAGTGTACAGCTTGTATAACAGTGTCAATTTGCTGTCCCCTCAAAATAACTCAACACACAGCCATGTCTAAACCACTGGTAACAAAAGTGAGTACACCCCTAAGTGAAAATCTCCAAATAGGGCCCAATTAGCCATTTTCCTACCTAGTGTCATGTGACTCGTTAGTGTTACAAGGTCTCAGGTGTGAATGGGGAGCAGGTGTGTTAAATTTGGTGTTATCACTCTCACTCTCTCATACTGGTCACTGGAAGCTCAACATGGTACCTCATGACAAAGAACTCTCTGAGGATCTGAAAAAAATAATTGTTGCTCTACATAAGGATGGCCTAGGCTATAAGAAGATTTCCAAGACCATGAAACTGAGCTGCAGCATGGTGGCCAAGACCATACAGCAGTTTAACAGGACAGGTTTCACTCAGAACAGACCTCGCCATGGTCGACCGAAGAAGTTGAGTGCACATGCTCAATGTCATATCCAGAGGTTGTCTTTAGTAAATAGACGTATGAGTGCTGCCAGCATTGCTGAAGAGGTTGAAGGGGTGGGGGGTCAGCCTGTCAGTGCTCAGACCATATGCTGCACACTGCATCAAATTGGTCTGTATGGCTGTCATCCCAGAAGGAAGCCTCTTCTAAAGATGATGCACAAGAAAGCCCTCAAACAATTTGCTGAAGACAAGCAGACTAAGGACATGGATTACTGGAACCACGTCCTGTGGTCTGATGAGACCAAGATAAACTTATTTGGTTCAGATGGTGTCAAGCGTGTGTGGCAGCAACCAGGTGAGGAGTACAAAGACAAAATGTGTCTTGCCTACAGTCAAGCATGGTGGTGGGAGTTTCATGGTCTGGGGCTGCATGAGTGCTGCCAGAACTGAGGAGCTACAGTTCATTGAGGGAATCATGAATGCCAGCATGTACTCTGACATACTAAAGCAGAGCATGAGCCCCTCCCTTCAGAGACTGGGCCACAGGGCAGTATTCTAACATGATAACAACCCCAAACACACCTCCAAAATGACCACTTCCTTGCTAAAGAAGCTGAGGATAAAGGTGATGGACTGGCCAAGCATGTCTCCAGACCTAAACCCCATTGAGCATCTTTGGGGCATCCTCAAACGCAAGGCAGAGGAGCGCAAGGTCTCTAACATCCACCAGCTCCATGATGTCATCATGGAGGAGTGGAAGAGGACTCCAGTGGCAACCTGTGAAGCTCTGGTGAACTCCATGCCCAAGAGGGTTAAGGCAGTGCTGCAAAATAATGGTGGTCACACAAAATATTAAGACTTTGGACCCAATTTGGACATTTTCACTTAGGGGTGTACTCACTTTTGTTGCCAGCGGTTTAGACATTAATGTGTTGAGTTATTTTGAGGGGACAGCAAATGTACACTGTTATACAAGCTGTACACTCACTGCTTTACATTGTAGCAAAGTATTATTTCTTCAGTGTTGTCACATGAAAAGATATATAAAATATTTATGAAAATGGGAGGGTGTACTCACTTTTGTGAGATACTGTATTTATATAAGACTGTGATTTTTTTTAAAGTGGAACTATTATTTATTATAGGTATTTAGATAGCATTGGCAATTTATATACTGTATATTCACACCAGTCCTTGCCCCCAAAGAGCTTACAATCTAAGGTCCCTATGTCTCATGCATGTACTAGGCCAGCATGTTTTTGGAGTGTAGGAGGGAAACCCACCACAGGCAGAACATGCAAACTTCATGCAGGTAGTGTCCTGGTTGGCATTCAAACTTAAGGCCATAGTGCTGCAAGGCAGAAGTGCTAACCACCAAGCCACATTGCTGTTGTATGTCAAAATTCAAATGTTTTTCTGAGCCCTGCCTGTAGCATAATTTTACCTTTTGATTTTGCCAGCAGATCTCTTATCAATTCCACTTTGACAGTACTGTTTGCTCTTCAATGAAAACATGCAGCAGGGTAGACTTAGATGGACACGTAGTTTTAGATGGACAAGTAGGAAACATACACTATAAAGAACCTGAAAGAATGTGGACTTTACCGGTACCATTGAGGAACGACCATATAGAAATGATAAAAAATGTATTTTTATTACAAAATATAAAAAAAGACATAAAAACATAAGCTCCCATGTCCTGTGCAATTGCCCTATTAATAAGCAACCATCATATTAGAAGTACAACAAAGAGGTCATACTAATCAAAGCATTGAACTTTGCAGAGGCGTTGTAAGAGGGCAACGCATTTCACCTATTAGTTTCCTCAGGGCCTCATAATCTTGATCACACAGAGAGCAAAGTGGTCTAGCCAAAAAAGAAGGCACAGTAAATAACATAGAATGCATACAGCATAGTAATATACATTCAGAGTGTTTCTTTGTGTAAACATATGCTTCACTTGAGCAATATAGCCTGGAGATGCTGACAACATATATAGTATAAAAACATGGAATGCTTAAAGCAGTTGAACATGCGGCAGATGAAAATATATTCTGATTTGATGCTACAACCTGGATATAAAACAATATGCATTCATCAACATATAAAGAGAGTACAATAAATCCTAAGAAAAAGACATAGCCAACATCGCCTAACTTACTTTAGATGGGAAGCAAGCAGGAGCAAAGGATCTCAATCAAGACAGGAACACACGTGTATTCCCTCTCAAGATCCAAAACCCAGGGGCACAAATAGTGAGGAATGACCACATAGAATTTATAAAAAAAAATTTTCATTACAAGAAATATAAAAAAGACAGATAAAAGCATAAGCTCCCATGGCCTGTGCAATTGGCCAATTAATAAGCCACCATCATATTAGAAGTACATCAAAGAGGTCATACTAATCAGACCATTGAACCTTGCAGAGGAGTTGTAAGAGGCTGATGCGTTTCACCATCATTTACAGCCATTGATGAATAAGTTCATTATCTAATCTCTTAAGTACCCATTACTCTTTAAATATTATTATAGGTTGGATAAGTGAAAATATAATTTGCTGAATACTAGGCACACATTATTTTAGACTTCAGGAGCAGCAAAGAAAATGTTGCAATTCCATATTCTTGTCCTAGGATTGGGACCCGACAACACAGAAAGCCTGGCTGGCATAAATGTGATTTATTACCAAAGTTATTAATAGGAAAGGACCAGAAAAAATGTCAACTCGACTTGATCCTCACCAGCATCAAATAACATTACCTAAAGATGCACCAGTAACTACTCCACTGTGGGTGGAAACCAGACTTAATCAACTATTAACGTCTTAGATACAAAAAGATGCCTGGGTGGTTGATCTTCTTTTCAGATCTTGGCTCTCGCTGTTCTCACCATGATTATGACATACTGTATATATCTGACTTTAGGCCAGTGGTTCTCAACTCCGGTCCTCGGGCCCCCCCAACAGGCCAGATTTTAAGTATTACCTTGGGGAGATGCAGACTAGAATACAGCAATCACTGAGCAGCAAATGATATCACTTGTGATGTATTTCAGTTATCCTGCAAACCTGGCCTGTTGGGGGGGCCCGAGGACCGGAGTTGAGAACCACTGCTTTAGGCCAAGAAAAGCATCACCTGTCTCTGAGGTTCTTCTCAGTAACAAATGGAAATCTTAGTGAATCTACAGCATTATTTTACATAAGATTGAGTTAGGTCATGCCCTCACAAAATAGCATGAACCAATGTTTCAAGGCTTTTTTTTGGAAATTGTCAGGCTCCTGTGGTGTGTGCATGCCCCCAACATTTGTTTGTTACATTATAGTAATTGTTATATGGTTATTTAATGATACATTCGTTTCCTAGAGCTGTATGGATTATATTGGTGTTCTGAGTTTTGAGTAGGTTAACATTTTAATTTGCCGTTTTTAGAATATATCTCTTTTTATTGCAACTGATACATTTTTGCTTTTTAGGCATTGCTTATCTATTTGCAAAAGCATATTTACTCTCAAAAAAGCCATGTTACCTGGATACCTGCATTCGCTGTGGAGAGCTGGCCTGGCAGAAAGGTCTTCTTAAGAAAGGACCTGGAATTTGTCATGGAGTTGCAGGCAGCGCCTATGTGTTTCTACTGCTTTATAGACTTACTGGTAGCTCCAAGTATATCTACAGAGCACAGAGGTTAGTGTAATTAACCCACTGTTTATATGCAAAGTGTAATATATAGTGCCTTACTACTGGAAAAGTAAAAATAAACTCCTATATGGCCACTGTGATACCCGCTTGAGAAGTGAAGAAGACCTTTAGAGTGCTGTAAATACACATGTGAGATCTGGAAAAACACTCAAGGCCAGATACACTATCAGAGGCCCACAGTGAGAAACCACAATGGGGAAATTAAGTGTGAAATTGTCACAAAAAAATGATTGATTGACCACGATTTATTGGGTGAAGTTGCATATCATACCTCACGTGTCTATGAGGTATGAAGAAAGTTTCTGAAATCTGAAACTAAAGTGCAGAATGTTAGAATTTTTTTTTAACAGAAACAATTTTGCCAGCTAATGTCATAAAAATCAATGTTGGGAATTCATGAAAATCAAGTGGTTTCTGAACTCAATGTAAGGTTCCTAGGAAGTATCAGTGGAATAGTTAATAAGAGGGAATTATGCAAAGCACTATTACCATACGATTACCATTTAATTTAATCCAAAAGGAGTACAAATTTCAATTAATTACCAAACACACATTCAAAAAAATATACTTAACAGAACCATTCTTAATCAATTAGTAACAATTTAGATATACGGTACTTCTTGGTATATATCATTGCCATACCTGTTGGTGCAACAATATGCTTATTCTTTGCACATAAAATTTATGCAATATTTGCAATTATACAGCGCACACATTTTGACATTCATCTCATATGTCACAGATCACCATGTTTCTGATCCACATGTCGCATTCCGCAGTTACATGCATTGCAATTCATTGTTTATTTGGTACACTACTATAAATGTTGCAACCAGCAATCTCTTAATGATGCACTAATTTTTTGCGTCTGCAGTGTAATTACAATATAATTTTTAATAACTGGGAATCTAATAAAACATACCATTTTTCAAATTACTCCTATCTCAGCAGGCAAATCTCAGCCTGAACATTTATTGTGCTCCAATCAATCGCCTGGGGTGTTATGCCTAGAAGGTGGGGTTCCTTCTTCCCCCTGCTGGAGAGAATCCCCCATTTGAGTGGGGATGGCTACCCTCACCTGCAGCAACTATCCTGAGCTTAGGTCCAAGCTGTGGCGGAACTGGGGGGTAATTTATAGGCCTCCTTTTGGAGCTGGTCAAGGGATTCCTCACCTGGGAACCTGGTCTGAAGAGCTCACTGAAGAGTGTCCATTGGATACTGGGAGGAGGCATCCAGTGTGCCATTGTGAGTACTGACCTAAGCCCAGGGTTTAGTGACCGTGTGCTGTATTCTTCTAGGAAGATGAGTCTACAGAATTCCTGCCTGGGATAGCTTCCAAAGAAAGAACTTGTTACTCTATCTGTACTTGAGCCTGCATACCAAATACACACGGAGACTGAGCAAAGTAAAATGTCCTCATACCAACAAGCAGGGGTTTTGGAGTATCCCATAACTCTCTCCCCCCATCATAAATTCTTAGAAAAATAATAAAACACGAAAATAAGCCCTAGACTGATTATTGGGCCAGAACAAGTTACATGTTACTATGTACCTGGCTGCCTCTGCACTATTTCTAGGGAAGGTACGGTTATTCATAGGAGCCCCTTTGGGGGTAGCGCTACATAGACTATATTATTAGGATCATCAGCCAACTTCTTTTGAGAGATGGTCCTCTATTATTGCACATATAGCTGTAGATCCCCCATACAAATATGTAGGTATCTAGACTATACTTATAGTCATTTGGGGTGTCCTTTATCCAGAAGATTTAAATAGATAATTACTTATGTTTATGTTAAATAAACTGTAACTAGTGAAAGAGGGTTACAGTATTTAATTCTAATCTCAAAGCTCGTAGATACATTCCAATTTCAGGTATTGATAAGCGCAGCCAGTGATATGTGGTTAACCAAGTCATAATATTTAAGCAGGCATCTGAACACTTACATGTTTTGTTATATGTCACTAATTAAACTAACACTAAACTCTGATTAAAACAGACACAGACACATACACACCTTCTATCCCACGTTTTTTTAAACTCAAAAAGTACCTTCTATTGTTCTCAGCCTCCTCAAATATTAAGGGAGGCAGTATAGTAACAACACAGTTCAATACAAGAGGGTTAGAAGGGCCTTGCTCCTGATAGCTTACCACCTAATAGGGGGTCAAGTGGAACAAAAGGTAATATCTGCGAGGGATGAGCTGATGGGAGAAATAAAAGATTCAGTTTATAGCTGAAGGCAGGATACACTTCGCTGAATTGATGAGTTTTCAGGGATTGCCTAAAAGTGGACAGAGTAGGAGAAAGGCAGACATATTGGAGTAGAAAGTTCCAGAGGATAGGAGAGGCTCTGGAGAAATCCTGGAGACGAGCATGGGAGGAGGAGAAAAGGGAGCTAGAAAGCAGGAGCTCTTTGGAGTAGCAGAGAGTACAGTTAGGGTGATATTGAGACAAGATTGGTGATGTAGCTTTGGGCAGAGTCAGATGTTGTTTGTATTTTGAATGTTATTCATTGGACAATAGGAAACCAGTGAAGCTATTGGCAGAGGGGGTGGGGAACACTGAGTGGTTGGTGATGTGGATGAGTATGGCAGCAGCATTCATGATAGATTGAGGAAGGGATAGCCTGCGTAGGGCGTTACAGTAGTCAATGTGAGAGATAACAAGGGAATAAATGAGCTGCTTAGTGGTTTGATCAGTTAAAAAAGGGGCATATTTTGGAGATGTTAAGGAGGTGAAGTCTACAAGATTTGGACAGGGATTGGATTTGGGGCTGAAAGCACAGGTCAGAATTCTTTATTACAACTAGCACACCGGCGTAAGAGGAGAGACTGATAGTTGTATTATTGATCCTGATGGAGAAGTCGGGGGGGGGGGGGCATGGGCTGGGGGAAACATTATAAGCTCAGTTTTAGAAAGATGTTGTTTGAGTAAGTGGTGTGACATTCATACTGATACATCAGCTAATAACTTAGTAATGCAAGAGGAGACTGAAGGGGTGAGGTGGGGATAGATAGATTTGGGTGTCATCAGCATAGAGATGGAATTGGAAGCAGTGGGAGTTTATCAAGTGACCAAAGTAGGAGGTATATTGTGTGTGGTGGCGCTAAACTGAATGAATGAAAGATATCATATGATGGCAAGTAGTGATATTAAACCAGACATATGATGCAATAAATAGTGATCATTCAAGTGAAAACAATTTGTATAGATTAAATAAATAGGCATAAGATAATAAAATAATATGCTTACACACATAAAAGTGAGGTTATCAATAAAAACAATAATAAGGTATTAAAGTGACAAAGTGTCCATAAAGTGTAACAGGGATCCAATGTGCTATATCCAAAAATCTTGAGGTGAAATCGGTGACTCTTTGTGATGGTTATTGAATGTGATAAGAAAGGCTCCAACTTTGGTCAGTATGGAGGCTTACCAGAAATCAGATAGAAAAGCGCCTTTGAGATCTATAAGGACC
>BLSH010146471.1:1212770-1226657 GCA_018402905.1 Glandirana rugosa
TTGTTACATAAACGAAATCATTTAATTGGGGTTTCACATACAATTGAGATTGTGATTTGGATGTTTCAATAAAAGAGTTAATGTCAGACAATTTTTATGTTAACTCTCACAAAATAATATAGACAAACTATTTTTCTGAAGAAGAAAACTCTTAAAGTCTCGACAGGTGTGATATAAGTTATATATAAATATATATATATGTATATATATATATAATATACTAAAAAAAAATAATACTAAATAAAAATAGAACGTAACTGTAAGTGAAATTGATATTTGGACATTGGATGATTTTACGACCTCGACGGTGAACCCTCTTACATCTACACGACTATGAGACAACGAGGATCAACTATATGTCATATATATCCGTGAAGTACCACGAGTCCCTCCGTTACCTTTCCCACCGATTATATATCATATACACAGCTACACGTATTAAAATCAGGCACCCAGGCACTGCATACTGTGAGAATATTCCTCTGCTTTGTATTAGCCACCCTTTCCATTGCCTCCCTGAGCACCATGAAGTGCCTATATATACTGTATATCAACTAGGAGCAACAGAGTATCAGCACATCTACATTCTCCCAAGTGGCAGCTCCAGCATTTTAGTAGGTTACAGGTTTATAGTTAAAGTGAATGTCAATGCAAGATAAAAATAAATCATAATAAAAAAAAATCATATAATATATATATATATGTATATATATATAAATATATATTGAATATAGTGTGGACAGCTCTGAAATTCTCAAAAGAAGAAGTCTTTTTATCAAACAGATATAATAAAACACTCTCAATTGTATTTTTAACAGACTGTAATTGAGAAAATAACTTTGTAGGTTTAGTGTTAGAGTTAACATACACTTTGGGGTTAATTTACTAAAGCAAATACATTGTTTACTTTGAAAGGGAAATTCCTCGAGAGATTAATGAGTGTGGGGAAATTTCACATTGCAAAGATCACCCAATCCCCTGCAAGGAAAACAAAAATGCATCTTTGCTTGCACAAAATCGGATAATGGAAGTTTGTCCACTGGTGCATGCTGGGAGAAATGATAAATATTCAGTTAGTGACTTTGGAAGTCAGTCTGTTCTCCTCTGAACCCCCTGTCTAGGGGAGGGATGAGTTTTGTTGGTGGAATCTCTTAGGCCTGCAGCCTGAGAGGGTGACCATGTGTCTGGGCAAAGACCTGGATTTGCAGCCTAGCTTGTTTGACTCGGGGATTGGGGAGCCATAGAGGACCTATAGAAGAGATGAAGGGTCAGAGAAGCTTGGATGTGGAGCTTTGATCTCACCGCTAATTTTATAAGTGCTTTACAGTCAGGAGCTACAATTACAGAGTGTTGGATCGTCCTCAAGGTTCTCTATTTGTGAAGACTGTGGGTACCCCTTTTTGGAGTTGGAGTCTCTTAGTTAATGGGTATCCTGTGCTATTACCCTCTCTCCCTGGAGTTTTTGTGTAGATTAATAAACTCCTTTTTTGTTACACCTTAAAATGAATGGTGCCCATTTGTTCATGTCACAATTTTGCTTGGTAATTTACACCCTGAGGTAAAATGTCAGCCCACCCTGTTTATGGGGCTACCACCATACCTCCTGCAGATTGGGGGGGGGGGGGGTACAGAGAGAAAGATAGACAGATAGATAGATCATTAGAATAGATAGACCTGAGAGATTAAAATACAACAGTCCGGAGTCCACAGAAAGATAGAAAGGAAGAGTTTAATACTAAAGAGGATGAATACATTCTGCAAACTCTTGCTGTGGACATTAGTATCTGAGCCATCTGGTCATGTTGACAGTCTGCTAGAATGTGTGTCACCAATACCTACCGCAGATGAGCTGCTATCCTTCATGTTATCAAAGATTCATGTGGTTGACACACTGCATTATTAACTGTTACCAAAGTGGAGGTTATAAGTTATCCTCAACGTATGTTCTGGCAGTTCTACTGGATGATGGTGATCAAGTTTACCCTTAATGCATTATTAAGATTAAAATATTGTTCTAAGGCATTCATTCTGCGGCTCATTAAACTGTATTAACAGAAAAGGTTATTAAGATGACCATTACATCACATGTTAAAGTAAACCTGTCACTTTCACTAATTGTACAAACCAACAATATGGCTGAAAAGAGGGCAAAAAGGTGACTACAATTACCTTTCATGTTCTCCACAGGTGACAATGCAACAATTGGGAAACAGAGACAAAATGTCACCCTGAAAAAGTAAATGTCTGCATAAAGATTTTCATGGCAGATTTACCAGGTATCCTTGCTTGAGGTGATTGTAGCTGTATTAGTGCAATAGTGCCAGAGAAAATTCAGTACTGTCCTTGATACTTTTTTTATTTGCACTAACATAACATTTTTCAGGACAAGCATTCGGGGTATCTCCTCTTCTTCAAGGTCCAAGCAGTACTGCATACCCCGAAAGCTTGTCCTGAAAAATGTTATGTTAGTGCAAATAAAAAAGTATCACGGACAGTACTCAGTTTTCCCAGGTATCCTTCTAATGAAAGCCACAGTTTTAAAAATATTGAAAGTTACTTTTGAAATTACTTTAATATGTTTAAGCTTATTTGAGATTTAAATGACTGGATTTGCATCTACTTTAAGCACAGACAAGAAGTTGTATGCGACTCTTTACAGAACTTATAAAAACACAAGAGTTCCTGTCTTGTATGCATGTTCTTCTTCACTTTTAGGCCCCATGCACACAGGAATTAAAATACAAGCATCTAGGTACATTTGGAGCTAATTTCTAAATGCACCTGGAAGTATGTAAATGCTCTGCTATGTATGAATGCATACCTTTACACCAATGGCGGCTGGTGAAATTTTAGGATGGGGGGGATGCCAGATCCCGCCCTTCCTTTTTGACCCCTCCCACTTATTATAAGCCCCACCCCTTATATATTCCACTCATTGTGTCAGGAGTATACAGCCCAGAATCACCAGATAGGGGTATACAACATCACCAGATAGGAGTATACAGCATCACCAGATAGAAGTATATACAGCATCACCAAATAGGCGTATACAGCAACACCAGATAGAAGTATACAGCATCACCAGATAGGGTATATACAGCATCACCAGATAGGAGTATACAGCATCACCAAATAGGAGTATACAGCATCACCAGATAGGAGTATACAGCAAAAAACACTGATGTTTCTGTAGTTCATGCGGCCGGCGTCCTGAAGGGGCTAGCCGCATGAATAGCGGGCAAGGCGATGGCCATGGATAGACTCATGCTATGCATGAATCTACCTATTACCATAAGGGGGTGGTGGAGACAGAGGGGGTGGCAGGATTGGAACCACTACTGTAAACATAGCGAGGCTGCTGCGTGAGTCCAGCACATCCGCCAGACCCACTGAACTGACAGTCCAAAGGCCACCACATTGGAAGCAGTGCAAGAAGGGGTCCCTTCCACCACAAGACTTTGCACTCTTAACGAGGAGTTGGTGAGCAGGCTGCCAGCCCATCCGGGCAGGATACCATAAGGCATCCTCTCCATTGCTAAGTACCACCAGTTGTCATTACGGCCACATAAGAGAGTTTCTCACCTCATGCAGCTTCTTTGCAGAGCAGCTCCATGCCACAACACAGGAAGCCTGGACAGCGCATCCATTGGCTGGGACACGGTGCAGCCTGCCTGCCACCTGCTACCTCCTCGGCCAATAGGTAGCTGCAGTTTGCTCTTACATCCCTCACAGAATCTACCGACTCCCAGCCCACCCAACTTACTATATAGGCGGGCCGGGATGACACCTTTGGCGACCATGCGCACCTCGCACCAGGTGATGGGGGAGAGATGCAGCCTTTTTATGGGGTATCAGACCCCCTGTCTGCCCCTGCCTGTGACAAAGCCAATTTTCCAGGATTTTGCCCAGAACATGCTCAGACCAGAACATGGGTTTGAATTTCATGAATGCCCTGGGCAAATCAGGACTGTTGGCAACTGTATAACTGTAAACAGGACAAATAGAGAGGGTGAATATCAGACAACAAACCTGACAGGTGTTCTAATCCTTTTACCTTTAGTTAGAAGTTAATATATCTACATGATTCTTAAAGGACACTGCACCTTTGTATCAAAAAATAATATTGTAATGAGCCTAGCACACCTATTAAATCGGCAATATAAATGCTTTACTATTTTTTCACATAAACTAAGGCCTTGCCATAATCAAATTAACTTGTGGCTAAAATCAACAAAAATAGTGGCCGCTTATATCATCGTGATATTACCTTCTAGGCTCCTGTGGAGGAATGAGTAGACAGGAAGTAGTCTCAGCAAGTCTCCCTCTCTGTACCCACCTGTTAGCCGATTGGTGTACATGATGAGGAGATGTGGCAGCATTTGCACACTCATTATTCTACAGTGCTGAACAGAAGAACCATACTTCTGTCTCTGGTATTACTCACTCTGGCAAAGCTGACAATACTCACTAAGCAAGGTAGGTTTTGCTAATGTGCAACCAGTAAGTTCCCCTTCTGTTTGTGCTGTCCACCTGTTAGCTGATTGGATGACTACATTTCCTCAGGTGAATTGAATGCTTTAGAGCACAGAAGAGCACTCATCCTCCATAGGAGCCTTGGTCATGCCAACATCTTCATGTAGAAAAAATATAACATTTATATTGTTGATTTAATAAGTGTGCCAAGTCATTTAATGATTGATTAAAACAAAGGTGCAGTTGTCCTTTAACTATAGGCAGGCCCAGAGGGATGGTTGTATCACATGGCATTTAGAGCATAGATAGCCAACAAATATTTTGAACAATTAGTCACAAAACAGTATGGAGATCAAGAAACTCTATGGTCATTCTCAACATCCTTAACCGGTTCCACACTGCGCGCAGTATATTTACTGCAGTAGTGTGGATACGACCTGTGAATCGCTGTAAATAAGTGGCGATTTGCAGATTGGCTGCTAGGGGTCACGCGCGCGTGCCTGCTGCACTCGGGCGGAGTGTGCCCGCGGCTCGGGTGGACCCGATGTCCGCCAGTGAGCCACGATGAGCGGCCACAGCAAAAGAATGGGGAACTCTGTCAGTGGGGACATAAGAGATCTACTGATCCCTGTCACTGGGATCAGTTAGATCTCTTATGCCCATAACAGTCCAGCCCCCCCACAGTTAGAATACGTCTAGGGAACACAGTTAACCCCTTCACCCCCTGCAGGTTAACCTCTTCCCTGCCAATGACATTTATACAGTAATCAGTGGACATTTAAATTTCTGATCACTGTATAAATGTCATTGGTCCCAAAAAAGTGTCAAAATGGTCCGACATGTCCGCTGCAATATCGCAGTGCCGCAAAAAATCGCAGATCACCGCCATTACTAGTAAAAAATAATAAAAACCCCAGAAATTAATTCTCATCTTCCGTAAACGCGGCAACTTTTGCGCAAACTAATCAATAAACGCGGATTGCAATTATTTTTTACCAAAAATATGAGGAAGAATATAAATCGGCCAAAACCGATGAAATAAAAAATGTTTTTTTTTATATATTTTTTTTGGCTTTGTATCTTAGCAAAAAGTAAGACATTTTGTTTTTTTTTTGCAAAATTGTCGCTCTTTTTTTGTTTATAGCGGTGATCAGAAATGACGCAGAGGGGATCAAATACCACCAAAAGAAAGCTCTATTTGTGGAAAAAAAAAGGACAATTTTGTTTGGGTACCACGTCGCACGACCGCGCAATTGTCAGTTAAAGCGATGCAGTGCCAAATCACAAAAAGTGCTCTGGTCCTAACATGGGAAATTCTTCCCAGGCTGAAGTGGTTAAAGAAGCCCACTGGACATGCACACGCATAGAAAAATTCTATTCATTCTTATGGAGAAGCAATTCACCTTTGGGCTGCATAATGGTGGGTTGATTTACTGAATGCAAATAGGCTAATCACATTACAAGGGAATATTTCCCAGAACTTAGTGAATGAGGCGAAGCTCTGCTGACTTCCATCTTCCAATCACGTGCAAGCAAAAATACTGTTTTTTTTTGTTTTCCTATGTGATTGGGTATTCCTTGCAAAATGAAACTTCACCAGCCGCCACTGCTTGCTAAATTTGGTATATAGCTTTGCTATAACAAGCTGAGCTGCAATTGATTTTTTAATTCTAATCAGGTTTATTCCTAAACCTGGTACATAGTTGATTGATTCTGCCTGCCTCTGGAAGAATATTCCAGAAATAGTGTGGGAGGATCAATACCCGGGTTATGAATAGTTATCTGACTGGGAAAAAATCCCTGGGAGACTGACTCAGAAGGTATGGCTGATAAGATGAATGTTTGGGAGGATCTGATCAGAGCTCTCTTCTTCTGGGGCCTGCCACTTAGGAAGGAGAATGTGTGTTCCAGAGATGGAACTTGCCTATGGATGCTTGGCTGGAGAGGTAGATGCCTTTCGCCTGAAGCTCCAGGTACAGAATTGCTCACTGAGGAAAAAACGCCAGAGGTTGCTGCGTAAGGGCCTCATATATATTGGCTGTACCCTTTTATTCCGCATTTTTTGATGCTGCTATTGAAGGGCCAATTACTGCTGGAACACGATTTTTTAGGGAAGCTGTCCCCAAGATTTTGAGTATGCTGCAACCTCTCTCCATGTGTTCAAGATCTGCAACACATTTGCAAAAGACATTCCTAGAATGAGCCTGAGCTTGTCGGTGTAATTCTGGGACTGGAAACTGGGTGGGCTACCTCTGAACAAGTGAGGGGGGCCCTGTATAATTCTAGATGCCGTTGATTTGCTATACAGGCTATGCTAAAAAGGGACAAATGTAACCAAAATGTATAGATTTAACATTCCTTGAGTGCTCCCTTACTGTGGCTGATTTACTAAATTATTAAGGGCCGTGTCAACGGGCTTTGGGCTTATCCTGAGGGCATCTGTTTGACATCAGCCTGAGACACTTCTGAGATCATTCAGAACTTATTCACATATGCATTTGAGCTGCAGTTGACCTCCTTCTGACTTTTACTGGATCTGCATTAAGTGAGTTTTGCATTTCCATAAATTTGTATGTAAACCTGTCTGATGTGAACTAAAGCATTTTCACTTGAATTTTCAGTTTGCAAAGAAATTGTGACTTAGCTTAATGGATAAAGGGAAGTTCTGCTGACTTCTTTCATCTAATCATGGGCAAGAAAAAAATACTGTTGTGTTTATTTGTTGATTGGCCCATTGCAATAATGTAGAAAATGCCATACTTGGAATTCATCTTTCATACCTTGTAAATATTTTATTATATCTTTTCATGTGACAACACTGAAGAAATGACACTTTGCTACAATGTAAAGTAGTGAGTGTACAGCTTGTATAACAGTGTAAATTTGCTGTCCCCTCAAAATAACTCAACACACAGCCATTAATGTCTAAACTGCTGGCAACAAAAGTGAGTACACCCCTAAGTGAAAATGTCCAAATTGGACCCAAAGTGTCAATATTTTGTGTGGCCACCATTATTTTCCAGCACTGCCTTAACCCTCTTAGGCATGGAGTTCACCAGAGCTACACAGGCTGCCACTGTAGTCCTCTTCCACTCCTCCATGACGACATCACTGAGCTGGTGGATGTTAGAGACTTTGCGCTCCTCCACCCTCCATTTGAGGATGCTCCACAGATGCTCAATAGGGTTTAGGTCTGGAGACATGCTTGGCCAGTCCATCACCTTTACCCTCAGCTTCTTTAGCAAAGCAGTGGTCATCTTGGAATTGTGTTTGGGGTTGTTATCATGTTGGAATGCTGTCAGTCTCCGAAGGGAGGGGATCATGCTCTGCTTCAGTATGTCACAGAACATGTTGGCATTCCTGGTTCCCTCAATGAACTGTAGCTTCCCAGTGCCAGCAGCTCTCATGCAGCCCCAGACCATGACACTCCCACCACCATGCTTGACTGTAGGCAAGACACACTTGTCTTTGTACTACTCACCTGGTGGCTGCCACACACGCTTGACACCATCTGAACCAAAAAAGTTTATCTTGGTCTCAGCAGACCACAGGACATGGTCCCAGTAATCCATGTCCTTAGTCTGCTTGTCTTCAGCAAACTGTTTGCAGGCTTTCTTGAGCATCATCATCCTCCTGGGACGACAGCCATGCAGACCAATTTGATGCAGTGCGCGGTATATGGTCTGAGCACTGACAGGCTGACCCCCCACCCCTTCAACCTCTACAGCAATGCTGGCAGCACTCATACATCTATTTCCCAAAGACAACCTCTGAATATGACGCTGAGCATGTGCACTCAACTTCTTTGATTGACCATGACAAGGCCTGTTCTGAGTGCAATCTGTCCTGTTAAACTGCTGTATGGTCTTGGCCATCATGCTGCAGCTCAGTTTCAGGGTATTGGCAGTCTTCTTATAGCCTAGGCCATCTTTATGTAGAGCAACAATTCTTTTTTCAGATCCTCAGAGTTCTTTGCCATGAGTTGCCATGTTGAACTTCCAGTGACCAGTATGAGAGAGTGAGAGTGATAACACCAAATTTAACACCCCTGCTCCCCATTCACACCTGAGACCTTGTAACACTAATGAGTCACATGACATCGGAGAGGGACATGGCTAATCTGGCCCAATTTGGACATTTTTACTTTGGGGTGTACTCACTTTTGTTGCTGGTGGTTTAGACATTAATGGTTGTGTGTTGAGTTATTTTACAGGGGCAGCAAATTTACACTGTTATACAAGCTGTACAATCACTACGTTACATTGTAGCAAAGTGTCATTTCTTCAATGTTGTCACATGAAAAGTTATAATAAAAAAATTACAAAAATGTAAGGGGTGTACTCACTTTTGTGAGATACTGTATGTACAGTACATATTAACAAGAAGTAAAAGTTGAAAGCATCTCAGATTCATCAGAAAGCAACATAGAACTCATTTACAGGGCATTACACTTTGTAAAAGGAATGGCAAAAAACATATATTAAGGATATATTTGCTGATTAGTACACTCTCCACTCTTGGACCCCCACTGAACATCAACCACCCACTGGGAAGTAGAATTGAGGTCAGCAGAGGACCTTGAACTGTTTTGCTTTTTTCCCAGAAAGATACAGCTCTGCTATTGAAAACCCAAGAAAACCAATAAAGCGGATTTAAAGCAAACCAACAGGAAGCCAGAACAAACAGACCTCATAAAATTACAGGAGACAGAAACATTGATCATCATGGCTATTATTTAAAATCATCTTAAAGTATAACTAAATTCAAAACCTCTCATTATGAATAAATGAAGGGAGGGTTTTTTTTTCAATTGGGTCCCATTGGTGAGATTTCCCTTCACTTCCTATCCCATAGCCAAAACAGGAACTGAGGGGAAATCCCTCCAAAGTGAGGGAATCCCTGGGTTTCAACAGGGTAAACAAAACTAGTGTTCCCATTGGAAAATTAATCTTTTATTACTGTTCTGGTGACAACCCAAAACTTAGGCTTTACTTTTACTTTCACTTTTGATCATAACTTTAAACATGACAAATTGAGAGGGAAAACCTTTAAAACAGGGGTACAGACAGCAATTAAAACCTGACAGGTGTACTAATCCCTCTCCACTATATCCAAAACTAAAGAGAAGGGGAACATAGCCAGGGAGGAATAAATAAAGCACACATGTGCAGCCGCCGCACAGGCAGTGAAATTAAAGAGGAAGTAAACTCTGATGTAAACGTTGATGGGTTTACTTCCTCTTATTCACCTGCAATGTAGAAGCATAATAGGCTAGTATGCATCACATACTAGCCTATTATGTGCCACTTACCTGCCATCGACGCCCGCGCTGTCCCCGCATTAAGAACTCCGGCGCTGTGACTGGCCGGAGTCGCGTGACGTCACTCCCGTGCATGCGTGGGAGCCGCCAATCGCGGCACGCTGTCATTTCTTCACTGCGCATGTGCCGAATAACATCGGCACATGCCAGTATAGCGTATATATCTCCTAAACCGTGCAGGTTTAGGAGATATACAGGGAACCTACAGGTAAGCCTGATTACAGGCTTACCTGTAGTTTAAAGTGGTTGTCAAGAGTTGACAACCACTTTAAGGAACGTGCAGTCTTGAGGAGGGGGACCTGAGGGAATTTTTCTGAAATGCTAAGTGTGTGCTTCCCAGGAATTCAAGGAAGCAGTTTAAAGGAACTGTGGGGCTATGGTGCAGAAACAATATGTAAGAGTTCTGAAAATTTGAAAGAATTTATTTTTCTATGCTCAGATGGTCTATACCAGGGATATGCAATTAGCGCACCTCCAGATGTTGCAGAACTACAAGTCCCATGAGGCATAGCAAGACTCTGACAGCCACAAGCATGACACCCAGAGGCAGAGACATGATGGGACTTGTAGTTTTGCAACAGCTGGAGGTCCGCTAATTGCATATTCCTGGTCTATACAAATGTGATCAGAGTAAAATATGTGAGCCTTGAGTACTAATTTTGATGATGTGCAGGAAGCCTGAGCATGTGGTACTTGTGTACAGAAGATGTTTAACTGCCCAGGCTGGTGTTGTGAAAAAAGGTCCCTCAGTCGTTGAAAGAATGGCCTTAGTAAACTCTTGTGAAATGTTACAGATGAGTGACACTACAATGTCAGTGTTGGTATAGAATTGCAAACAGAAGTGTTGATGCACAACAACAAAGTTAAGATGTTTTACAAAAGGAACAAGTACTCCAGTACAGAAGATTTTCCTTTCGTTTGGAATTGTGGGCAGAGCCATAAAAAAAACCTTTACAATGATTTCCATGGTTCTGGATTCATGGTAACCTGCAGGATTATAAAGACATGATTTCTATGCAAGTGAAAGAATTCTGTGAAAACAACTGCTGGAACACACTCCTTGTGCATCTGCAGATATATTATTGCACATCATACGTTATAATAGGGCTCCTTCTCATTTTGCTTTGTTGGTATGGAGTTACCTTAATGACAACAGCATTGGATCGGGTCATGTGGCATTATTGACTGGCTAATGTCAATTTTCTTATTTCCTGGATTTGGCTCAGAAGTATCAAGTGCTGCAGCAATAACCAGCTGGAGACTGGAGGCATCACAATGTACATCTTTGCCAGCAGGGGCCCAGCGCCACTCTGAGCTCAGGTTCACACATATGCGATTCCAGCGTTGGTTCCCGCATCACATCTCTCCCACAGGCAGTTCACACTGCCCTCTGTGAACCGCTGCGGGTGTCAATACAATGTTAATGACACCCCCAGATCAGTTCCCAGATCGCAGTGCGAACTGTGAACTCGCACAGTGTCAGATCACATAGGTGGGAACACCCATGCGATCCGATTCCAGTGCGGGGAAAAAAAGTCCCTGCACTATTTTCCTGCAAATCTAATGCTAGTTCAGCCATACAACTGTATGGCTGAACTCGCATTGCACAGATATCGCATGTGATCAGCACCACAGTTCGGGTGTGAGTCACATGTGATGTCTGTGTTCGCACAAGTGTGCCGCCGAGATGTTTCACTTTGTCCATTTAATGTGATCATTCTACAAAAAAACATTTGTATGGTACTTGTAGATCTGTGCTGTGCTTGCAAAGACGTACATTGAGTAATGACTGGCTGTCACATTCACCCAGCCTAACACATATGAACACATATGAACTTTTTTTTGGGTGTAGTAAAGGATATTTTTTTAAGAGTACATTCTGCATGGAGGACCAATTGAAGGAGTTCATTTCACAAGCATTTATGGACAGTGATGCTAATTGGAGTTTGTGTGTTTACTGTATGTCAGTGTTGGGGACAAGTTCTAAAGATGTTCTACCTAAGAGACCAAGGGTAGCCTGATCTCTACTGTATACCCACGTTTGGCCACATCATTGTCAATACCCGTAAAGTAAAAAACATAATATAGAAATAACTGTAAATGATAAATAAATTCAATTAAAATAAAATGCCATGATCCGATCAGTATAAAATATGATCTGATGAGCAATGTATACCTGCTATAAAATGTCATGATCTGATCAGTACTGTATACCTAATATAAAATGCCATGATCCGATCAGTAATGTATACTTACTATAAGATGCTATGATCTGATCAGTAATGTATACTTACTATAAAATAACATGATCCGATCAGTAATGTATACTTACTATAAGATGCTATGATCTGATCAGTAATGTATACTTACTATAAGATGCTATGATCTGATCAGTAATGTATACTTACTATAAAATGCCATGATCCGATCAGTAATGTATACTTACTATAAGATGCTATGATCTGATCAGTAATGTATACTTACTATAAGATGCCATGATCCGATCAGTAATGTATACTTACTATAAGATGCTATGGCTCTCTCTGCTTAACAAGAGAGCTGACAGGTAAATATATATTATATTATATGCTGTCTGCTTATTAGAGAGCCTGATTTGAGTAAGGTCTGCCCAGTGTGCTCTGGTTTCATATGGTCTGGAGAGGTTTTACCTTGTCCAGTAGTATGGGTCCCTATTGGACAGAGGGAGAAAACCTCAGCAAGTGACAGCAGGTGTATTTGGAGGTGGTTCTGACCAGCTAACAGGGGAGTGGTGACCCACTGCATCTTGGGTGAACACCTTCATATAAAAGGGAGCACATGGGCTCAAGGTTAGGACTTCCAGCCCACCCAAGCCTGAGGGGTGAGGCGTATGGTTAGCTCCTGGCTGCTAGGGCCGGGAGCTTATCCAGGAGGCTGCCGGCTGCTAGGCCTAGTCGATTTCTACCCGGATGCTGAAGCTGCAACCCACAGTTCTTTGAAAGCTGACAGAGGGAGGATGCCCTTGGATTCGGTCTAATACTGCAGTGGCAAAGCGTCGCTTGGAGGTTGGCAGAAAGGGCTACCAACTGTCCCAGGACATGGTGTGAGTACAGATCTGTGAGAGAATCCCTGAGACTGTGTGCTAGAAATTTCCCCTGCCCTCATATCAGCTTAATTGGGTGTGCCAGCTAGAAAGGAGATACTGGAGAGTGTCTTGAAGAACAGAGTCCAGCTTCTGTCCTTACTGCTTAACAGGGGACCTGTTCTGCTAGAGTCAGCCTGCCATAAAGTGTCTTTGGTAGTCTGCTACACTGAGTTAGAAAGGAGACACTGGCTGGTGTCTTGAAGAAACAAAGTCCTGCATGTCCTTTGCTGTTTAGAGATGGACTTGTTTCACTGGAGTCAGTCTACTGCGTGAAGCCACTGACCGCCTGCTATACAGAGCTAGGGGGAATTGTCCTCAGTTACAGTCAGTTAACTTGGAGTATCTCATACCTATCCTTCTCCTATCCAAGTTCAACAATAAAGCATTGAAAATTCATCCCCTAGACTGGTCATTGGAAACAAGCAGGATTGTGTGTGCACCTGGCTGTGTGAAAATGCTATAGTGACTGGCTGCAAGAATAATCAGAGGGAGGCCCGGGAACAAATACAAATTTCTCTAGCAGCTCCTTCGAGGGGTACCGCTACATATACATACCATAAAATGTCATAATCTTATCAGCAATGTACAGTATACTTACTTTAACCACTTCATCCCTGGAAGGATTTCCCACTGTAGGACCAGAGCACTTTTTGAGATTCGGCACTGCGTCGCTTTAACTGACAATTGCGCGGTCGTGCGACGTTGTATCCAAACAAAATTTGCGTCCTTTTTTTCCCACAAATAGAGCTTTCTTTTGGTGGTATTTGATCACCTTTGCATCATCAATATAAACAAAAAAAGAGCGACAATTTTGCAATAAAACAATATTTTTTACTTTTTGCTAAAATCCCCCCCAAAAAATATATAAAAAAACAAATGTATTCATCGGTTTTTGGCAACCGGTTTTTGGCTACTTATGTAAACAAAAAAATATATAAAAAACCCCCCCTAAAATCGTTTTTCATTTTTT
>BLSH010146471.1:1239246-1250830 GCA_018402905.1 Glandirana rugosa
ATTTTAATAAGTCTACCTATACACAAATTTAAATGTGATATTCTGAAATTATTTAGTACCCCAATAATTGTCTAAATCATATTTGGACTATTTTTATTATAAATACATTTGGAAAAAATATAACGTACGTTTTCACGTCCCCATCCGTAACGTTCTGACTGCCCATTTTAATAAGGGTCTCCGTACTACCTTGAACATCAAAACGTCGTCGATCTCCCGGCGTCCAACGGATGGTGACGTATTCACGTTATGATGTTTTTTTGTAAAAAAACCACGTTGTATTTAGACAGAACGGATTTTATAGTATTGCACTTATGCAGTGGTAGGCAACCTGCGGCCCTCTAGCTGCTGCAAAACTACAAGTTCCATCATGCCTCTGGGAATAATTTTACCCGTCAGTCTTGCAATGCCTACCCCTGCACTTTTGCATGCAATATAAAAAAGGTTTACATAAATATTATTTTTATCAGGTTTATACTAAATCTGTTAATAACCCCATGATTTATTAAAGTCTTATAGTGTAAATTTAAACACATATCCATCTGAATAATTTTAATTGAGGACATTGATTAGAAAGTATAACTGTTTTTCCTAGCTGTTAATACTGGGATCTGTCATCACTTATGTGTGCATTCAGAGAAGTAATACATGTTATAGATGGAAAAAATTCTAATACCTGTACTATTATTTCAGGCATCTTTATGAGCATATCCTTGCTGTCTATTGTGTATGGAGCATTGCGCTGCAACATTCTGGCCATAAAGATCAAGTACGATGACTATGATATCAGCGTCAAACCAGTCGCCTATATCTGCATATTCCTGTGGAGAAGTTTTGAGATTGCTACTCGAGTAATTATCCTGGTTCTGTTCAGCTCTGTCCTTCAAATATGGACTTTGCCGGTGGTGTTATTGAACTTCATCGTGTTTTTCTTTTACCCATGGATTCTTTTTTGGCAGAGCAAATCTCCCTTTCCCGAAAACATTGAGAAGGCATTGTCTAGGGTTGGCACAACTATGGTACTCTGTTTCCTTACTTTCCTGTATGCCGGAATCAATATGTTCTGCTGGTCTGCTGTTCAACTCAAACTTAACGACTCAGACCTAATCAATAAGTCTCAAAACTGGTATCGTATGGCTGTTTATTATATGGTGAGATTTATTGAAAATGCTGCCCTGATTCTGCTATGGTATATGTATAGAACAGAGGTGTATATGTATGTATGTGCCCCACTGGTGGTGCTGCAGCTTATGGTTGCATATTGTTTGGCAGTTCTGTTCATGCTCATTTTCTACCAGTTTTGCCATCCCTGCAAGAAACTTTTCTCCACAAGTATTTCTCAGGGGCTCCTATCCTGCTTCAAGTTCCTGTGCTACCTTTGTATACCCTCTAAAGCTCCAAACAAAGGGGATAAATTTGGAGCGAAATTGTCTGATAGCTCTGATATTAGTGAGCATATGAGCGGCAAGGCTGTGGAAGTACAAAATGGAAACCCAGAGCTGGGTGCGTCTTCCAGTCCTTAAGTGTGGTCTTGTTGACTTCTATTGATGTCACTATACTTTCATGCTGGCAGGATATATATGCAGTTTTTTTAGCCTTAATGCATGTAAGTTACCTTATGTAGGCATTGCACTCAAGGCAATCTAAAGGAGGTATCTGTTACTGGTCTGTTTCATACATTTCTTAGACAGATATGACAGACATATGAAGATGACTACATTCACAGTACATGGTAAAAAAGTCATAAAGCTGTAGACTAGAGTTTAGCAAATTTAGTCCTTGTGTATAGATGCTCAGGTGTGCAGTAACGGAAGTATATTAAAAATGGATATTTGCAAGGCATCATCTTGCTATTTCCATGATTAAGGAAAGGGAGAAAGTTATTAAAGGATACACATATTTATACTTATATATATTATATATACTTTTATCTTGTAAATAGGGTTTCTGGGAACTGCTGAATGTAGCACATTACTACTCCCCCCTCCGTTCAAACAGGCTTGGCTGTATGGCTACGTCCTTAGCTATACTGCCTAAAAGGACCAGAACATTGAAGACTGACTATGTAGGGTTTATGACACTCATAGAGAGTAATGTCCCACTTCATCGTTGTCAAGATATTGTTCCTTCTGTGGTGTACAACTGAGGATTGCATGCAGTCACTGGGCCAACCCAATTGAGTTTGGCTCATGGGATCAATATTTCTCTATTTACAGGAGAGATATCAGGGCACAATGCAATACACGGGGTCTTAGTTTAAAAAAAATGGTCTATTAGTCATTTAATCTATTGGAGCTTATCAGCCACTAGCACAGTGGAATTTAATTTTTTAACCAAATTTCTCTTGTCTAGTACACTATTCTGATCAATCAACTTTCCCCCTGCCTGAGGAGGTTTTCTCTAATTTCTCTGCTAATGCTGTGGTCTGGCCAGTCAGAGGTTGAAGTTTGACTGGTTTCACAGCTAGGCCTGTGCTCACATCAAATGCAGGCAAACAATACCTGAGTATAAAGGCCATAACAACCCCTGTGCTTCAAACAGAATGGAGACATCACTGATCACCACAAACATTTTGCAGCTTCTTGTGCCATCTGTCTGTTTATTCAACTAAGGAAGTTATCCCACTGCTGAGGTCCGCCTTGTGTTCAACTCAGATCTTCTTCCTGTAAACTGCCTAAACCTCTTCCCCTACTGTTCCCATTGCCCGAATGTTCCCATTGCCAGAAGTCATACTAGATTGCCAGCTTTGTGCAATGCAATAATGCCTGATTAGCTCTTATAACTTCAAATTGTAAGCTTGATTCCTGCAATTTTAGGGGATTACTAGTATGATATGAAGATATTCAGGTAGTTATGCTAGTAGTATTTTACAATGGTTTCATAACTGGGCTAGAGTTTTTATATTTGCTCATTATGCATTAGGACTGTTATTTATTTTGAAAAATGACAATAATGTACCTGATTCATGTAGATATTGATTATTTACAATTATTAATAATAATACTAATATGATTGATGTAAATATTTCCTAATTTATTATTCATTAAAGCAATTAGAAAGAGACACTAGTCACATCAATATTGGCTAACTAGATCAAGACTGAACATTAGCCATGTCTTTCATGATGGCCAAACCTTTCATATCCTTTGTCCTAAATTACAGATTTATACAGTAATCCAATGCTCCTTTATAGAATTGTGATATTTTCCTTACACAGCAAAACATTTTAATTCAATGTAATTTTAGGCAATCCTGGTGGATCAATAAAACTGCTAAAATAAAGTTAGTAGCACTAGCTTGTTTCAGTGTCCTCTTCCCCCTTAGCAGACCTGTAATATCCCTACACTTTCCTTACAACATCCCAGCATGACTAACCTGTTGGCAGGCCCAGGCATTCCCATGTGGGGGTCTTAAAGTGCATATACAAATACAGACGTTGGAAAAGCTGCTATTTGCTCACCTGGCTTGGGAGGGCTCCAAGCAACACCAGAGGAGGGAAAAAACCCAAATGAAGCCATAAACTATTAAATATAGAGCATTTACTTTAGTGATTTTATCGATAACCTTTTATTGTTGAACCTGCTAATCCATAAAAACCCATTCTCATTTTCATTGTATATTTTTAGATAAATAAGTACTTTCATGGCTAGTATTAATATTCTCACTGTAAATAGGTAAGTAAACTTGCATTGTAAGATAATGTACAAAATGGGCAGCAAATGGGGTCAAAAACAACTTATGTTTATATGTATTGCTTATATTTATTTTTCAATGTATGTAGACAAACTGTCAAATTTTAGTTGTCTTTCTGTCATACTGATCCTCTGGCTCCAATACTTAATACTCCAATACTGGCAGATAAGGACTTCTGACTTCTACTTTGACTTGACTGCTATGCAGCCATATTTAGGCCAGGTCAAGGAAACTGTCATTTTCTGAAGGAGTCCACCATCTTTTTATTGGATTATTGGGAGGGAATACAAACCATGCTGTGCCTATGTCTGCCTCTGACATTGCCTGTTTTCATGTAGGAAAACAAGATCTTTTTTTAGTTTTTCAACATGTGCCTAACTTAGTATCTTCAGCACCTCCTAAACAGTATTTCGTACAGAAAATGTATTAATTCTGAAAATTCCTCTGGATTTAGATGTGGAGTTTTTCTTTAAAAAGCTGTCATGCTAGAGTATATTGAAATAAGTCAATGATGTTAATTTTAGGCGATCTGATGATGATGTAGTATGGAGGTATAAGCTATTTTGCTCTGACATTTAGGTCCAGCTAACATATGGGGCACAATCATGTGCTGCTTTGTACTTTCCAGGTTATCACTGCCTGTTTTATTGATGCAGTTCAGTACACCTTTTCCATGATTCCAAAGCAGGTGTTGGAGTAGTCCCATGACAGAGTGGAAAATGTTGAAGCTGGATTTTTACATGCTGCTGCGATGCCTAAATGCCTGTCTGCCTTATATTACACTAACACTGCATTTTCAATAGCCATCATTTTATTACTGCTTCATCTAATGAATTCATGAAAAGGAGTACATAAATGGAGGGGATCACCAAGAATATAATAAACCTTTCTATGAAACTAAGAAAAAAAAGTATTTTAATATACATAGCAATAAATACATTTTCAGGCTGTTAACAAATTGATTTGATCCGTACAATTTATATTTATACGTTAAAAACATATTCTGTCACATAAAATAATACAGTAATAAATAACATAATAAGTAACTGTATTATATATATATATTCAAATAACATAATAGTAGTATGCGGAAATAATATGTTTTAAATTCTAGAATAAAAAAATGTATATAGCTAATAACTGGATAAACTGCAGATTGAGCTAAATGCTGTACATATTTTAAGTGTGGCAAATTCATCAGTGATTGTACATGGATTCACTGAGGTCTTTATACATTTGCCCAGGGTCCTGCTGTTGACATATGCTGCCTGAGGCAGACATTTTTGCTACCACCTCCCCCATGGTTATTGGTTACTAGGATGTTGGCAGTCAGGCTGCAAAACATCAATAGTTAATAGGGTGCAGGTGGCTGGGCTGCACAGTGTCCTTAATTGTTGTGCTGTAGATGACTATCTGCACCATATCAACACTATGTGACTCAGGGACTGAACATGCACTGAAGATGGAACATCTGGTATGGACATCCCAGCCTCAGTGCTGCTCCCCCTTTTCTCCACTGTGCTTACATGAGTGCCACCTGAGACAGCAGCCTAATTGGTCCAATGGGTAGCAGGGCCCTCAGTATGCCCATACATTTTTTGGTGAACAAACTTTGCCTATTATACTAGCTGTAAAAGCATACAATAGTCAGAAAGCTTATGTCAAGCAAAATAAAAAAATAATATGCAGTACATCTCTGCAATACATGCACATTCCCCAGGGTTTATCCACTTAAAGACACAGCAAGTGCAAAAATCTGTTAGTAATGCTCTGTCCTGTTTTGGTTTGACAACACACTTTTTTTCTTTCTTCCTTTTTTTTTTAATCAGGTCATTTTTTTATTAAACATTTTGTCAATACAAAGACAGATATGCAGTAAAATAGGAACAACCAAAGGAGATGTTCCCAATAATATAAAATAGAATGCACAAGCAGAACAAGCAAAACTAAATAAAATGAAATATAATTAAATATAGCACGTCACAGACTCAATAGTTAAGTTAGAATCACACACTTAAAATAGTTAAAGTACATTCGTACAGGAGAGCAAACTCATAGGTAATAGAATATCTTCAGCAGCTATGACAGCATAATAAGATCTTCACTTATTAGAGGGGTAACCCCACCCATTAACACTAAACCTGTTTCCACCAGAAAACAGTCATATTAGTTACTATGCTCTATGTCGTTGTAGGGGGCATCATATAGTGAGTTGCTAGAATCCACCCAGTAGGATCATATTTTTTTAAACTTTCTAGAGCTTCCTCTATGTTTATATGTTGGTCTTTCTCTTCTTACTGTAAAGGTAAGAGTCTCACACCATTGGTTATGTGTTGCGGATGCAGAGGAGGTCCATTTTTGTAATATGAGTTTGTGTGCTAAATATAAGGATCTTGTCCACATAATGTGCATCTCAACTGGGAGTACTTCCCTCTGGGACTATTTCCAGAAGTGCAAATTTAGGGTTGCACTTTGTTTTCTAGATTGAGTATGATCAGCCCTGCCCAATGTCTTCTTGAACCAAACTACTCAACCACTCCTACTCTCAGATCTCCACAACATGAAGGCTAACTGTTTTGCTGCCCATGATATGGACTAGGAGGGCTCTTTGAGATGACACAGAAAGTGTGATGGGGATACAGGACAACTTTGCATTTTTGTCAAGATCAACAGGTTTCTTTTGCACTTTTGAATTTTGTTATATCTGCTCTTTTGAACTGATATAACAAAATGCTTCCAATGGTGTGTGTGTATATATATATATATATATATATATATATATATAGCAAACTGTTTGGGGGCTTTCTTGTGCATCATCTTTAGAAGAGACTTCCTTCTGGGACGACAGCCATGCAGACCAATTTGATGCTGTGTGCGGCGTATGGTCTGAGCACTGACAGACTGACCCCCACCCCTTCAACCTCTGCAGCAATGCTGGCAGCACTCATACGTCTATTTCCCAAAGAAAACCTCTGGATATGATGCTGTGCATGTGCACTCAACTTCTTTGGTCGACCAACGGCGAGGCCTGTCCTGTTAAACCGCTGTATGGTCTTGGCCACTGTGCTGCAGCTCAGTTTCAGGGTCTTGACAATCCTCTTATAGCCTAGGCCATCTTTATGTAGAGCAACAATTATTTTTTCAGATCCTCAGCGAATTCTTTGGCATGAGGTGCCATGTTGAACTTCCAGTTACTAGTATAATAGAGTGAGAGCGATAACACCAAATTTAACACACCTGCTCCCCATTCACAGCTCAGACCTTGTGACACTAACAAGTCACATGACACTGGGGAGGGAAAATGGCTAATTGGGCACAATTTGGACATTTTCACTTAGGGGTGTACTAGCTTTTGTTGCCAGCGGTTTAGACATTAACGGCTGTGTGTTGAGCTATTTTGAGGGGACAGCAAATTTACACTGTTATAAAAGCAGTACACTCACTACTTTACATTGTAGCAAAGCGTCATTTCTTCAGTGTTGTCACATGAAACAGATATAATAAAATATTTACAAAATGTAAGGGGTGTACTCACTTTTGTGAAATACTGTATGTATATTCACTGATAGGGTGAGTCACTCCTCTTGCTTCCGTGTAGTTTCCAGGAGAGGTGTCACAGTGGGCTCCCAATCATCCACCAATATCAATAAAGAAAAAAGACGGGACACACTCTCCAAATGCAAAGATTTACTGAATATGTTTCTTCATACGTGAACATCAGCAACTGTATAGTTTCGAACAAGACCTGTTCTTCATCAAGCTGTGTATAACGCTATACAAAAAGTCCAAACCGATATACCACGCAGCAGGGTGTAACCACACAAGTGCATCCCTAATCACCGGTCTAATCTTCTAATTAACCCTTCTCAGTCTAATATCTTGCAAACCTATCTAAACAATTCATGCATCAGTTTGCTACGTACAAACTATCCCTAACTAGATAACAAAATATGGTACACATATATACACTAAATCATTATTTCATCAATTTTTCCATGAACTCTTCTACATACATCATTCAATTTACTGTCATATTTGTTTTTTACGTTTGTTCCCACCTATAAGAAAACACAGCAATCAGTAAAATTATATTCAATTCATAAAAATATATACAGATCATAATCCCTGTTCATCCCATTGGGATGCAGAGATTGAATTCTATTAATCCACCACCATACCTGTCTTTGTTTCAGTTTTAAAATCCTGTCACCACCCCTCCTGTCCCTAGGCACTTCTTCCAGGACCATAAAACACAACTCTGAATCCTTGTGTCCCTTTCTACAAAATGTTTTGGTATTGGCAGTCCGGGTTGTTTATTCCTAATGGAACTGCGATGTGGGGCAATTCTGCCTTTGATTTTTTGCGTTGTTTCTCCTACATAAATCAGCCCACATGGGCAGATTAAGATGTGCACTGCATAAGCAGACTGACATGTATGAATGCCCTTTATCCTGACTCTCTGTCCATCGTTCATGTTAGTGTAGCTATCCCCTTTCATCATTAAATTGCATTGTATGCAGTTAAGGCAGGGAAAGCATCCATTCCTCTTCCTACCTAGAAAAGTGGTTCTAATCTCAGGTTTCCTTCTCCTATGCTCTGATCTTACCAAAGAGTCCCTTAATGTCTTATTCCTGCAAAATCCTTTTATAGGTACTTCTTGG
This sequence comes from Glandirana rugosa, assembly GCA_018402905.1. Classification (NCBI taxonomy): domain Eukaryota; kingdom Metazoa; phylum Chordata; class Amphibia; order Anura; family Ranidae; genus Glandirana; species Glandirana rugosa. The sequence goes on from BLSH010146471.1 coordinate 1,247,601, forward strand.
AAGGCGTCTATCTATGGGTATGCAAATTTTAGTAAGGGCCAATGTCTTTTCATAACTTTTATAGTGAGATGTCCTCACTATAACTGTGAAATTGCATGGAAAAGGGGATTCTCCACATCTCTTTTTTCTGTCTCCCTGTGATTTTCTCATCCTAATATATTTTTCTGGTTTCTTGCATGGTTTATTTCTTTGAAGATTAGACTGGTGATTATGCTCGGTTCAAACATAGGCGATCCGACTTTGCTAGGTGATTTGAAAGCGATTCGAAAGCGTTTTGAAAGCAATTCGAAAGCCATTTGAAAGAGACTTCAGAGTTACTTTGGACATTTCAACGCGACCTGAAACGACCTCCATGCCAGGCGACTTTGCCTGTGGCCAATCAGAGAAGAGAGGGAGGGGGAGTTGCCTTAAAAAAAAAAATTATTTTTCCTGTAAAGGCGCTTCAAAGTTGCTTCTTCATAGACAGTGATCCAACTTGGAAGCAACTTCCATTGACTTCTATGGGCTCAAATCGCCTAGAAGTCGCTTTGAAATAGTACAGGAACCTTTTTTTAAATCGCCTTGGAGTCGGAGTGACTTGAGTAGCGCATATCAAGACAACTCCATTCATTCCAATGGGATTTCTGATGTCAGGCGATTTGAGGCGAATTGAGGCGACACAAGTCGGATCACAAATCACCTAGGATTGCCTAGGTGTGAACCGGCCCTAAGGAATGCACTTGTGTGGCTACACCCTGCTGTGTGGTATATAGGTTTGGACATTTTCACACAGCTTGATGAAGAACAGGTCTTGTTCAAAACTGTAAAGTTGCTAATGTTCACGTATAAAGAAACATAGTCAGTAAATCTTTGCATTTGGGGAGTGTGTCCTGTCTTTTATATATATATATATATATATATATATATAAAACCAAAAGAAGCCAACAAGGGAAGCTCTAGATGGGGTTTCCATACAATTTAAAGATATTAAATGCATTTTACCCACTGTGTTTTACAGGATGTTACCTCCTGTCTTGTCTAATTCGCAAGAGTGGAAAAAGAAGTCCCAGTAAATATTATTGATCTTCAAGTGCTAAACAGATTCTAAATATAGACTCCTCACCTTATGTACACATGACTATATTTATAGGCTGTTTTTGGTTAGCCTGCCAAGTTCTACAGATATTACTGCAACCGCGAAAGCAGAACTCAAGTGGTCAAGACTATATTTAGTATTGGACAAGATTTGGAAGGGTGACAACCTCTTATCAGGTTTTTTATTCCTGTCTGTGTGCTGTTTGGGGGGATTTCTACTTTCGGTTGTGACAACTGAAGAATACCTAAGAAGATTCCCAAGGGGAACAGAAAGCAATAAAAGTGCTTTTACTAGTAAAGTGGGGGAAAGATATAACCTTTGTCAGCAGTGTGTTGCTGTGTATAAAGGTTGGTAAAATTTCCTAACTTTTTGTTGTGGGATAGGAAGTAGGAGGGAATTCCTCCATTGGAGGCATAGGCAACAACAATAATGCAAGAATGGTTCTAACCTTTCCCCATTTTAAAAAAAAATCTGGAGTACTGCTTTCAAATTCCAGCTGTGCATTGTTCATGTTTTATTGCATCTAAAAGTAGTAGGCTATATGCATTAGAAACTCATGAAAAAGAAATATACTTTGCCAGGATCTGTGGTTATACATATAAGAGAAGAAAAAGGTTAAATTGATCAGCAAGTAACCACAAACTAAAGTATGTGCTGAAATCATTATTGAAAGTATTATAGAACATCTATGATCTCTTCACTTGAAATGTCCATTTAAAATAAACATTTTTACAAAAGAAATAATGTGTCACCTTGCTTATACATAACAAGTAAAAAAATGTTCAGATAAAATTGCTCAGAAAAAAATCAGCAGACGTACTGTACTAATGAAAGATACATTTTCCCAATGATGTTGTTTCTAAAGCTGGATATGCACGTAAAGTTTTTTTTTAATTCAACCGAATGAAAAACAAACTCACAGATCCCTGCATCCGCACAAGAGATGCAGAATCCCCCTGTATTCTGATAGCAGGGACTCCTCCCCATGTCAAAATACACTGATGAGCAAATGATTACAGCAACTGAGAGTTCAATAGAAGTAGGTCTAATGAACGGCTTCCATTGAACAGAAAGGGAGGGGTACACACAGAAAATGGGACTGAACTGGCTAAATTTTGATATGTGTATACTCTTGGTCTCACTCTATTTTTAAACTTAACATGTTACTATATCTCTGCATTAAAGGGTCACTTAACCCTAAACTGATATTATAGCTTATAGTAGATACTGAAAAGTAATTCTCTTGACAATATTTTTTAGAGACTCTGTTGGTAAAATATTTGCCCTTGAGATTTGGGTCTGCACACCTGCTTTAGCCAATATAAGGGGTTCCTATCATACGTATTTCCAATCAATTTTTAATATGGATGCTTCTCTCTCCCATGGCGGCCTTCTCTGGACACACTCCCCTAGACCAAGTGGACGGAAGGGAGGTGGAGTGGGAATCCTTCTTGCACCACGCAGCACCTATCAGGTACTCCATCCTCCTCCCTCTCTGACACTCTCCTCTTTTGAAGCACATTGCATCCGTCTATTTTCTCCTATTCCTCTAAGAGTCGCTGTCATTTACCGGCCCCCTGGGCCGGTATCAACTTTCCTGGATGACTTCTCTGCCTGGCTACCCCACTTTCTCTCTTCTGAAATCCCCACAATCATTCTTGGAGACTTCAACATCCCTGTTAACGCTATCACCACTCTTACTTCTAAACTTCTCAGTCTAACCTCATCTTTCGACCTGAAGCAATGGATACAGACTCCTACCCACTCCAACGGCAACACCCTAGACCTTGTCTTCTCCTATCTGTGCACTCCGTGCAACCTTTCCAACAATCCTCTCCCACTCTCTGATCACCACCTTATTAGTTTTACCCTTTCACTGTCTTGCACCTCCTCTCCCTCCAACCGCCTAACAGTTACCCGTAGAAACCTTCGCCACCTCAACCCTTCTCTTCTCCACTCTGCTAATGACCACCTCTATGACAAAATCTCACCCTTGTCCTGCCCCAACCAAGCCACACTTGTCTACAATAACTCACTGTCATCCTCCCTAGACAAGCTCGCCCCCCTTACTACACGCAGACTCAGGCCCCGGACCCTACAACCCTGGCAAACGGACAACACCAGAAATCTTAGAAAACATAGCCGCGCTCTTGAG
>BLSH010146471.1:1261274-1285500 GCA_018402905.1 Glandirana rugosa
TCGTTGTTTTATGCAGAGTTTGATCTGCAACTCAAAGCAGCGGTATGTAAAATCTCTAATTTCTGCTGTCTGTCCTCAGAGCAACAGCACAGACAGCAGTAGTAAAGTAATATATCTCAGGATGCAGGATCAGGTCTTAAAATGTCTCTAATCTCTCCCTCATGCTTTCAGCTTCCTTTCCCTACACTAACCCAAGGAGCATGTGACTGCAGCACTGTGACTCCAGCTTATAAAGAGGCTGGGTCACATGATGCACTGGCCAATCACAGCCATGCCATTAGTAGGCATGGCTGTGATGGCTTCTAAGGGCAAACCAGTGAAACGCTTGTTGATTGGCTGCCCTGCAGCTTCTCAACACGTGGAGTAAAATAGCAGAACCCCGGACCGAACCCGAACGATTTTTGAAATGTCCGGGTCCGGGTCCATGCCACGGACACCCGAAAGTTCGGTACAGACCCGAACGTTACAGTCCGGGTTCGCTCAACACTACTTATAACCAGTGCAAATCTCTCCATGTGAGTCTTTAATCACTTCCTTACTGGGCACTTAAACCCCCCTCCTGCCCAGACCAATTTTCGGCTTTCAGCGCTGTCGCATTTAGAATGACAATTGCTCGCTTGTGTGATGTTGTACCCAAACAAAATTGATGTCTTTTTTTCCCCATAAATAGAGCTTTCTTTTGGTGGTATTTGATCACCTCTGCTGTTCTTATTTTTTGCGCTATAAACAAACAAAGAGCTCTAATAAATATCCAAAAATAAAATATAAAAAAAAATAATTATTCATTGGGTTTGGCGGATTTATATTCTTCTACATATTTTTGGTAAAAAAAAATCGCAATCGGCGTTCATTGATTGGTTTGCGCAAAAGTTATCGTATCTACAAACTATGGGAATTGATTTATGTCGTTTTTATTATTATTTTTTTTTTTCTAGTAATGGCGGCGATCTGCAATTTTTATCGGGACTGTGATATTGGGGCGGACATGTCGGACATTTTTGACACTTTTTTGGGACCAATGACATTTATTCAGCGATCAGAAATTGAAATGTCCACTGATTACTGTATAAATGTCATTGGCAGTGAAAGGGTTAACCTGCAGGGGGCAGTGAAGGGGTTAACAGTGTTCCCTGGGTGTGTTCTAACTGTGGGGGGGATGGGTTGGCAGGGACATAACAGATCTAACTGATCCCAGTGACAGGGATCAGTAGATCTGCTATGTCCCCCTCTCACAGAACGGAGAACCGCCGTGTTTACATTGGCAGTTCCCCGTTCTGCAGCTCTGCAGACGATCGCGGGTCAGGAGCGGACATCGACTCCTCCCGACCTGCGGGCACGCCCACGCAGCGTGCGGCAGCGTCGTCGCCGCCTGTTAGTGTGCGCCGGGAGCGTGCAAAGGGGCAGACGTCAATAGACGTCCACCCGGAGATTGAGATCCGCGCTGTAGCCGTCTGTCGTCTATAGCGCGGATCGCAAGAGGTTAATACAAGTAATATCAGTCTGGAGAGAATGATCCACCACTAAGTTTGCTAGAAGTTTCCCATTCTTATCCCCACCCTCAAATAATAATAATAATAAATCCTGGGTGACTACATTAAAGTTAATTCTGATATGTTTAATAAGAGATATATACAGTATCTCACAAAAGTGAGTACACCCCTCACATTTTTGTAAATATTTTATTATATCTTTTCATGTGACAACACTGAAGAGATGACATTTTGCTACAATGTAAAGTAGTGAGTATACAGCTTGTATAACAGTATCAATTTGCTGTCCCTTCAAAAAAACTCAACACACAGACATTAATGTCTGAACTGCTGGCAAAAAAGTGAGTACACCCCTAAGTGAAAATGTCCAAATTGGGCCCAAAGTGTCAATATTTTGTGTGGCCATATTTTCCAGTACTGCCTTAACTCTCTTGGGCATGGAGTTCACCAGAGCTTCCCATGTTGCCACTGGACTCCTCTTCCACTCCTCCATTATGATATCACAGAGCTGGTGAATGTTAGAGACCTTGCACTCCTCCACCTTCCATTTGAGGATGCCTCACAGATGCTTACTAGGGTTTAGATCTGGAGACATGCTTGGCCAGTCCATCACCTTTACTCTCAGCTTCTTTAGCAAGGCAGTGGTCATCTTGGAGGTGTGTTTGGAATACTGCCCTGCGGCCCAGTCTCCAAAGGGAGGGGATCATGCTCTGCTTCATTATGTCACAGTATATGTTGGCATTCATGGTCACAGTATATGTTGGCATTCATGGTTCCCTCAATGAACTGTAGCTCCCCTGTGCCGGTAGCACTCATGCAGCCCCAGACAATGACACTCCATCATAGAGGAGTGGAAGAGAACTCCAGTGGCAACCTGTGAAGCTCTGGTGAACTCCATGCCCAAGAGGGTTAAGGCAGTACTGGAAAACAATGGTGGCTGCACAAAATATTGACACTTTGTGCCCAATTTGGACATTTTCAGCTAGGGGTGTACTCACTTTTGTTGCCAGTGGTTTAGACATTAATGGCTGTGTGTTGAGTTATTTTCAGAGGACAGCAAATTTACACTATTATACAAGCTGTACACGCACTACTTTACATTGCAGCAAAGTGTAATTTCTTCAGTGTTGTCACATGAAAAGATATAATAAAATATTTACAAAAATGTGAGGGGTGTACTCACTTTTGTGAGATGCTGTATATTCTCCAAGAACCAAAGCCTTAAAGGCATCCCATTCTGTTTGCGGGGTTACCTTATCTTTATGAAGTTCCAAGTATATGGACATATGAACCCTAATTTGTACTTCCAAATCAGGGTTTTGAGAAAACAAGGGGATGCCTTACACTTGGCCAGAGAATTGCTGAAGGGAGCATATCTTCTAGCACAACTGGGCACTTAGCTGCCATTAAAAAAAACAAGTGGGGAAGGAGTAACAAACCACGTACGCCCCTGATATGTTCCACCAAGGTGTACAAAGCCATAGGAAAGATGCAGGGGCATACAAGAATGCTCAGTCCCTCAAAAATATGTGCATGCATGAAAAGAGGAGGAGTAAACTAATCAGACAGGCATGTGGAGCCCCCAAGGCAAAGCTCCAGGCATCAGACAGATGTTCAGGCCAGGAGGTCATCTGGTGTAAAAGAACTTCGAAAATCAGCACTAAGTAAGGGCATTAGAAATCAGTAACAGCAATGATAATGAATACTGCAATAACTTCTCTGTAAACAGTAGGCTATATCCACTTAAGATGTACTTTATACAGCAGTGGTAAAATCTTAAAACTCCCTTAGGCAGCATTCACACCTGGGCGTAGCGTTTTCAGGGAGAAATACACGCATTTTACCGCAATTTTACCGCAATTTTTACTACGATGTTGCCGCTATTTTTACCGCAATTTTGTACAGGTCAAAAGGTCACCAATATAAAAAGTAGAAAAATGCCCAAATCAAGCTACAAAAATACTTCCAGAACTTGTTTGAGCTTCAGGCATTTTCAGGCTTTTGGCTTCAGGCATTTTTGAGTGGAGATGTGAACCATCTCCATAGAGAATCATTGATTTTTTCCCCTCCAGCGTTTTGTAGCTTCAGGCTTTAAGCTACTAAATGCCCAGGTGTGAATGCAGCCTAAAGGGGTACCACTTACTGTGGACCGTAAGTTTTTATGAAGCAGCCCTAATTCTTCAGCCAGCTAGCATTAGGGCCCAGTCTTTATGGTGGTGCACATAAGAACAGTCCCAGTAAAGGCTGCTTGCAGTGAATAATGCTGCTAGTTAGATGGCCGTTCCTTATGTGCTCAGTCTCTGCTAGCAGCAACAGGCTAATGGCAGGGTGTCCTCTCGCCAGTCCCAATAGTAGAGCAACAGGGAGCCCACTGTTCAGATGTAAGCTCACTTCTGGAGCTGCCTGAAATGACTCTGATCCACAGCACACAGGCTTATACACATGGCACAGGCTTGTAGCAGGCTGATGTTCACACAGGAACAGCGATGTGCACACCTTTGCTTCCTCCAGCCAAACAGAGTGTTCAACATTATTTAGCCTGAGATAATACAACTCTCTCTCTCCCTATACCCGGCTTGCATTGGGAACTGCAATCCTATGGTCCATAGACTGCCATAGTAAATATTGTTTCCCAAACTTCATCTCCCATCTGCCAACCATTAAGTCTCTTGAGATCCTTCTGCTTGTAAGCTCCCTGCCACCTCCTAAATGCCCTTTTTTTCCCAAAGAGCAAATTAAAATGGAATTAACATGCCAAAACTGCAAGTGTTTGCCTTGTGGTTGCAGCATGGCCTCAATGACTCGAATGGGCAAACAGGTGCTGCTGCCAGTCAACTTTAAAAGCTACATTAAATGTACAGCTCCCTCTGTCTGTATGTTAGGTTTTATGTGAGCAGTCAGGGGTTGGTAAAACACGGGTTTAACGCCTGTTTTTATGCCTCCCTTACTCTTTGTGTGAAAGAGGCTTTCTAGTGTTTAGATATACCTCAAGAGGAATAAAATTAGCACAAGGGACAACGGTTTGAATCCCAACCATGGCACTATCTTCCTGGAGTTTGCATATTCTCCCTGTGCCTACATGCGTTTCCTCCTAGTACTCCAGTTTCCTCCCACACTCCAAAGACATGCTGTTAGGTTAATTGGCTCCTGTCTAAATGGGCCCTAAGATGCGTATGTATAAATGTGAGTTAGGGGCCTTAGATTGTAAGCTTCTTAAGGGCAGGGGCAATCTACAATATATATGTAAAGCACTGCATAAATTGTCGGCAACATATATCTACCCGTAATAAATAATAATAAATAAAATAACTATCATTCACTTTGTAATGTACTATTGTCAGAGGCTATAGCCTGTTTATATAGTGCTAGCTCCATTTGTGGGTTTATCAATTGAAAACTGTCTTCTACTAGCTTTTAATATTCTGACATAAGACAGTGCAGAGAAAATACTTTTCACAGTCATTATTTATCTCCTCCACTTGCCTCTTTCTGCTTATCAGCACACAAAGTGTGGTAGCACTTGAGGAGGAACACAGAGCGTACATAGTTTATAGAAGCCATAGGTCAAATAGCTTGTGTTTTAGACCTCATACACACGGACGTTTTTTGACGCCGGCGTTTTCTGGCGTTTTTTGCAGCTCTCCATGTTAGTCAATGGCCCCATAAAAACGTCGGCGTTTCTGAGCTGTAGGTGGCGTCGGCGTTAGTGAGCAGAAAGTAGAACCCATGGCCATCGCGTTCTGAGGCTGTAACATTTTGACGTTTTTTGACGCCGACGCCACAATATGCCAAGAAACGCCAACATATGCCACCATATGCCACCTATTATTATACCGGCGTTTTCCGGCGTTTTTTGACGCCGACGTTTTTAGGTTGAAAAATAGCAGAGGGATGATTTTGTTTTAAAAAACGCCTATTGACGCCGACGCTCACTAACGCCGAAAAACGTCAATACATAACGCCGAAAAACGTCGCCTTTTTTTCCTTGACGTCGGGCCCGACGTTTTGTTTATTTTTTTATATACGCCCGTGTGTATGAGGCCTTATTGTTCACGTCCACAAACATTTGATGAGTACTTGACCAATATTTGTTGAGGTGCTATTATTTTTAAAATGTCAGCAACATTTTGTTGCCTTTAATTAAATGTGTGCCGTATGATGAATGTTACAATTCTGCTCTAAAATACAGCAGCTTACCACACTTCTAGGATAGCCAACTACTTAGGGTATTTATAGACATTAGATAAAAGTCTGAAGAGATCAGCCATTTAATCAGCTACAAAAGATTGTTCATATAAAATATAATTTGCAAATGAATGTCGCCGGAAACCCATTGTGCAAATCTGTAATTTAATATGGAACAATCATTTTCATGCTTGCTAAGGACTTATATTTATAGATTGACTGTTGCATCCCAGTTTACAAGGTTGAGCAAGATCTGTTGGCAAAATAGCACCCCTAAGAAGCTGCAAGTAATTTGGATCCCCCACTCCTGCACTGCTAGGCACACCGAATTTTCACAGGCACTCCGGAGTCAGAGAACAGTCTGTGACTTTGTTTCTTGTTATTTATCCATGGTTAATAACTTGGATGGGGATTGGAGGTTGTGGGATGCCTACTTGACTTCAGCAACAAACTTTGGCAACAACTTCAGGGACATCTTTCTATATAGATTCTCAATATACGGCTTAAAATTCTTCCTCCAGCACACACTTGCTTGTTCCAGCTATGTCACTCTGTGATGATCTGACAGGCTCCAGCCAGATGTAGCACCGGCCCATTACAGGCAGGAGCTTGCAGCCCCTAAGAGTGTGGAGTAGTAGAGTAATACAGCTTATATTTTAACATCACTTCCTCCCACTGGTCATCGAGCCCAGCATCTTCAGGCAATTCCAACCCACCTGACTGCATCTGTCTCTTTACCCCAGCCCACCTGATTCACTTTTCTCAGGAGATCTGTAGGGAAATGCTATCTTCAAGGGAGATTGACTACATGTGGCAGTCTCCCTGATTTATAGTCCCCACAGTGTTACTCACTCTATCCTCTCTTGCTCCCGTACCTCCAGGAAGGGCTTCCTCCCTTGTGTTATAGGAGGATCCTTCCAGCACCTGAGCCCCAGCCCAAGGTCACCTCCCCAGACTAGGGGGCACCCTTGAGGGCCACCAACAGTCTCTTTAGCACTGCATCTCCATCTTCCACCCGGCTGCCCCTGCTGGCATGGCCCATGTCTATTTATGAGGTGAACTGTAATCCCTGCCAGCCCACTGGGGATTGGCAGAGGCCTCATAAATATTTCAGGAAGCTCCTCCTAACCTCCTGCCCACAACCCCTAGAACATTCTCCAATGTTCCAGAAACAGGGGCAGAAACCAGTGGAGCTGTCAGGATGAGTCATCCAGCCCTTAAGCCCTGAACCCTTAACCCTGATCCAGATTCACAGCTAAAGCTTAGCCCTGAGCTAACTAAATTTACCTACACTAGCAAAACCTACACTAACAAAGCCTATACTACTTTTAGCACACACTAGAGGGTGCTACAATAGTAATGAAAGGGTAAGTTTACCTTTTCACGAAAAATGAAAACATGAACTAACTTCAAAAATGTAACTTCCTTATGTTCCATCTGCTACTAGGAATGACATACTGACTACCAAGTGAGTACAATTGCTACAGCATTATGTGCTAGTATAGCCCAGTACTGATATCTTCCCTTTTGTGGTTCCCCTTTGATTATGTTTACCATAGAGACAGCACATTTATGGTTAACTAGATCATTGTATATGTGTAGTACCCTCTAATGTGCTATTAGTTTAGTGCAGGCAAATGTATTGATTCATGGTAAGTGTAAGTCTGGAATTAGGTTTTTTGCAAGTGAAGCTGGATTACTCACAGAGGCAGGTCTCTGATACCTCTTCCTGGGTCTGGAAATTTGGAAAAACTTCTAGAAGTTAGTGAGCGGAGGCCAGGAGGACTAATCTGCATACTTGAGGGAACTTGGCCAATCCCCAGGCAGAATGCTCTGGCAAGGTGGTTGAGTCAGCTCTTAAATATGGTGGAGCCATGCCAGCAGGGGAGTCAGAGGAGGATTTCGGTGGCCTAGGAGGGGTCCCCTAGGTCTAGGGGGGCCTTTGCCTCCAGGTTGGGTTCAGGTTGGCTTAGGGAGATCCATTCAGCATCACAGTTTGAACAGGATTCTTGCCTGAGAGCAGTGGGAGCAAGGAGGACAGAGCGAGTGCATCAGCACACCCAGAGATTCACAAAGGGAGAGACTGCCACATGTAGTAAGCTTTTAAAGCACTGTTCTTAACTGTTTTTCCCTTGTCCTTGGAGATCTTCTGAGAAACCGGGTGGGCTGATAGTCGTACAGCAGGGAGGGCTGGAAGTTTCTGCAGGTGGTGGAGCTGGGAGCAGCTCATCAAGAGAAGAGGAGATACTCCTGCATACAGCTTGTCAATATACTTTCCAAAGGGGCTGAGAGCTCCTTTCTGTAAGAGACTTTGCCACTGATCCAAGAGACTGGGTGTTTCTAACCAGGAGAGCAGTCTAGATTTTTTTTCTCTGTACACAGGAAGGACATTGTCCTCATCTGTTGTTCATCAAGTCAGGTTGGGCATCCCAATAATCCCTATACCCTATCCAAGTTGAATTCCCCAATAAAACAACAAAACAAAGCCCATGGACTGATTTCTTGTGTCTGAATGCAAGTTGGAAATGTGTGTTGCCTTGCTATGCAGGAATAGGGGGGGGGGGGGGCAAGTACCAGCAGCCCTTGTGAGGTTAGTGCTACATCAGTTTTTGTTTACTGCAACCACCACTCAGTTGGTGATTCTGAATTATGGCCGTTTTTTTATCACAGTAGTTCTGTTTGTTACTATGCAACTAAAGCTGCTCTATAACAAACAGTGAGCAGGCAGGCTTTTTGTTGCCCAGGAGACATGCAATGTCTCCTCTGTAATACAATGCACCTACCTGCCTGCTTGCTGTCTTCTCCAGCAATGCAAATAAACTGAGCTGTGCATGTGCAGTTTAGTTTACAGCATTGGCCTGGTCTCCATGTGCCAGAATGTTGACCTCCTGTGCACATGGTGGAGTGACGTCATCCCTCGCCAGCCAATAAAGACAGACGAGGACTGGCACCCAGGAGAAGATGTCAGTGCTGGCGAGAGACACTCACTCACTTTAGCTTCGCTATAATTATTAATGCTTGTATGTAGACTATTTAAAGAGGAATTCCAGCCTGTACAAAAAATAAATTAAAAGTTAGCAACTACAAATACTGTAGCCACTGACTGTTAATATAAGGATACATATCTGTCCAGGGATCTCACAATGTTGGCATCCCAAGTTGATCTGTCCATCAGCTTCAGGTGCAGGTGCAGGCATCTTCACTAAGGGAAACAGGAAGTGAAGCCTTGCGGCTTGACAGCCTGTTTCCTACTGCACATACGCGAGTTGTGCTGTGCTTTCTGAATGGTCATGCTGTCTTCTGGGACCCGTGTGTCTCAGAGAAGGCAGCGGGGGGAAGGAGGAGGGATCGGGAATTTCGTAGATCGCCGCACAACGATTGTGACAATCTTACCCGGAAGTAGGAGCGGTTACCTTGTTTTAACAGGTATATGGTCCCACCCTCCTTCCTAAAAGGTGCCAAATGTGGCAGCGGAGGGGGGGGAGGAAGCAAACATGTGGAGCTTCCCCTTTTGGGTGGAGCTCTGCTTTAAGTCCAATTCACACCATTGATCAATGCAGGCCAACTAATATGTTGTTTTTAATGAGCCTAGTTCATGTTGGTGTGCACTGGGTGAAAATAGGACGTGCTGCATTTAAACTCAGTACAACACACTGTGATGTGCGTTAAGTAAGTGAATGAAAAAATAACAATAATAATAAAAATTATTTGTTTCTTGCTGTGAAAAAAAAAAAAGAAAAGAAAAATTCACAGCAACACATGTACAATGCAAGCAATATACAACCCGGGTTGTTATAATAATTGTCTGCTGTGAATACAGATTAAAGCCTAAGTGCAGTCAAAATAAAAACACAAACATCAGTACAAGAGGCATAACTTACAGTCAGTAGGATAAATATAGAAATGAGGGAGCAGTGACAGGCACTCATCAAGTGATGACTATGCCACCAATTCCACCCACCTCTGCCATTCAAAGAAGCTGTAAGTACAGCTTCTATGAATGAAAAATGATCTATGAATGGAAAATGATTGAAAAGTCCACCCCCTCCATTAATAGTTCACATTTCATCCATGATGAGTGCCTGTCACGACTCCCTCAGTTCTATTAACCCCCAACCGCACTGTAAGATTATGGAGGTGGGTGGGGTGGAGTTGGGGGATAATGTGGCATCAATGGAACATGATTAGAGCTAAAAGAAGAGACATCAGCACAAGCAACACGTCCTAATTACTGTAAGTTATTTCCTTTGTGCCAATTTTTGTGTTTTAGCTTTGACTGCACTTAAAGTAAAACTATAGGCAAAAATGTTGTTTTCATTTTGGATAGGGTAAGGGATGGCTATAATCAGTGTCAGATTTTATTGCCATCTGTTTTCCATTAGGAAGATTTATTTCCACTTTCTGCCCATAGCCAAAATAGGAAGTGAGAATATTTCCCCTCCATTACATTTCTTTTACTTTCACTTTTAGTGATAATGGTAAACAGGACAAACAGAGAGGATGAATCTCCCTAACAGGGACACAGACAGTAATAAACCTAATATGTGGGACTTTTGGCTCCGGTGCCATATGTGAAGGAGCTCGGAACGGCGGCTCCGGGAAGACGGCTATATAAAAACGGCAATGCACCGCCTACGCCCACCATCCAACCCCACCGCTACTGCTGCTTCTACAGAGATCACCGGGCATGGATTGATTCCTGTTGCACAGTCCTGCAGCCACGGAAACAGGTACATGGCAGGACCCTCCCCCACCAGCTGCACACGAGGTCAACATGGCAGGCGCAATACAGCCACCCAGCATGCCAGACCTCACGGGACAGGGATCTGTTCCCCCTGTTGCTGCAGAGGAGCAATATGTCAGATTGGCACAAGCTGTTGCAGCCTTACTCTCGCCCACAATCACCAGCAGTAGATAGGACGATCGCAGCAGGCATCACCCAGGTTAGGAAAGAGCTTGGAGACTAGGCCAAATGCCTCTCTGAGCTGGAGCACCGCCTTTCAGATCTTGAGGATGAAATGCAAGGCTCCCATACCTTTGAGCACCAAGCAAAAAAAAAAAAAACCACACAGCAATACATTATAGAAAAACTAAATGACCTTGAAAACCAGTTTAGAAGAAACAATTTGAGGATCATAGGGTTCCCAGAGTCATTCAATGCTGACTCCCTCCATGACATCTGCACCAGGTGCTCTCTGTACACTCTTTGAATCACTACACCATGCACAGTTGAAAGAGCATATTGCTTGGGAGCCCAATTGAATGACAGGCACACTCAACTCCCTGTAATAGTCCCCTACCTGAACTTTATGGACAGAGTCAACATCCTTAAGTCCTTTCGCAACTCTTAATCACTCCAACTTAACCGATTCCACACCCGCGCAGTATATTTACTGCAGCAGTGTGGACGCTGAGCACAAATCACCGTAAAAAGGCTCTCATACCTGACACACTCCGGTGGAGTGTGCCCGCGGCTCGGGCGGACCCGATGTCTGCCGGCGAGCCGCGATGAGCTGCTACAGCCAAAGAGCGAGGAACCACCGATGTAAACACGGCGGTTCCTGGCTTTTTCAATGGGGACCTAGGAGATCTACTGATCCCTGTCACTGGGATCAGTTAGATCTCCTATGTCCATGTTAGCCCAGCCCTCACAGTTAGAACACACCCAGGGAACACTGTTAACCCCTAGAACCCCCCCTGCAGGTTAACCCCTTCACTGCCAATGCCATTTATACAGTAATCAGTGGACATTTAAATTTCTGATCGCTGTATAAATGTCATTGGTCCCAAAAAAGTGTCAAAAATGTCCGACATGTCCGCCCCAATATCGCAGTACCGCTAAAAATCACAGATCGCTGCCATTACTAGTAAAGAATAAAAAAAATAAAAACCCCAGAAATTAATTCTCATCATCCGTAAACGCGGCAACTTTTACGCAAACCAGTCAATAAACGGTGATTACGATTTTTTTTTTCCAAAAATATGAGGAAGAATATAAATCGGTCAAAACCGATTAAAAAAACATTTTTTTTATATTTTTTTTTTATTTGAATTTTAGCAAAAAGTAAGAAATGTGGGTTTTTTTGCAAAATTGTCGCTCTTTCTTTGTTTATAGCGGTAATCAGAAATTACGCAGCCGTGATCAAATACCACCAAAAGAAAGCTCTATTTGTGGGAAAAAAAGGATGCAAATTTTGTTTGGGTACAACGCCACACGACCGCGCAAAAAGTGCTCTGGTTCTAACATGGGAAATTCTTCCGGGGCTGAAGTGGTTAAGGGCCATAAATTACTTATATTCGCAGACTATTCACAGGAAGTTTCCCGCAGGAGGAAAGCCTTTCAGCCGATCTGTCAAGCTCTCTATCAAAAGGGGGTGAAATTCACTCTAGCCTACCCAGCCAACCTTTGCTTCAAAGACCCCTCAGGAGATCCAAAACGATTTACTCACCCAGATGAGGCATCGCACTACCTGCAATCGTACCTTCACATCCCCATGGATATGTGAATGCTTTGGTTCCTCCACATGCAACAGACCCAAGAGACCAGCGCAGCCCAAAAACCTAATAGGTGTTCTAATCCATCTCCACTCTGTCCAAAACTAAAAAAAAAAAGCTTTTGCCTTTAGTTATACTTTAAGCTTTAATAAATTGTTGGGACTAGCCCTCTTTATATGCAAAAGGCCTTGATCCTCTGATATGATGTTCCTTTATTAAATGGCATATTTGACATCCTCATGATGGCTTAATAAAATTATATGAATTCCTTTAGATGCAGGTTGCTCTGCCACAATACTAAAACACTTTCTTGTCATCCCTTGAGCATTGTGCATCAGCAATTACATCTGCAGCCTTCTTGCATATTGTTTACAGCTACTCCTTGATAAGCTCACATTGTATATAAACTCCACTTATTAAAGCTACCTACACTATATTACCAAAAGTATTGGGACACCTGCCTTTACACACACATGAACTTTAATGGCATCCCAGTCTTAGTCCGTAGGGTTCAATATTGAGTTGGCCCACCCTTTGCAACTAAAACAGCTTCAACTCTTCGGGGAAGGCTGTCCACAAGGTTTAGGAGTGTGTCTATGGGAATGTTTGACCATTCTTCCAGAAGCGCTTTTGTGATGTTAGGAAATTATGTGGGTTGTTCTATTGGGTTGAGGGCAGGACTCTGTGCAGTCCAGTCAAGTTCCTCCACCCCAAACTCACTCATCCATGTCTTTATGGACTTTGCTTTGTGCACTGGTGCGCAGTCATGTTGGAACAGGAAGGGCCATCACCAAACTGTTCCCACAAGGTTGGGAGTTTGAAATTGTCCAAAATGTCTTGGCATGCTGACGCCTTAAGAGTTCCCTTCACTGGAACTAAGGGGTCAAGCCAACCCCTGAAAAACAACCCCACACCATAATCCCCCCTCCACCAAATGATTTGGACCAGTGTACAAAGCAAGGTCCATAAAGACATGGATGAGCGAGTTTGAGACTGGCCTGCACAGAGTCATGACCTCAACCCAATAGAACACATTTGGGATGATTTAGAGTGGCGATTGCTAGCCAGGCCTTCTCGTCCACATCAGTGCCTGACCTCACAAATGCACTTCTGGAAGAATGGTCAAATATTCCCATAGACACTCCTAAAGCTTGTGGACAGCCCTCCCTGAAGAGCTGAAACTGTTATAGCTGCAAAGGCTGGGCCGACTCAATATTGAACCCTATGGACTATTCTGGGATGCCATTAAAGTTCATGTGTGTGCAAAGGAAATCATCCCAATACTTTTGTTAATATAGTGTATCTAATCATCCCTGAAGCCCTGGCTATAAAACATTTGCAATATTTTACATCAGACATTCTCAACTTGGGTAACGAAGAACCCTGGGGTTCCTCCATAGGTTGGTAGGGGTTCCTTGAGATGTAGCTTATTTACCTCCAATGTGATAATGCCTGCATAGTTCCAGGGCTAAAGCCGCTTGGCAAAGCCGGCAGCATGACACCACCACTGTAAGGTGTCAGTTCCTCCTACTGATCAACAAAGTAAGGGCCATTTTCCCTATTGACCCATGATGAATTGACTTTAGTAAGGATTCCCAGAGACTTGGAAATTATTTAGGTGTTCTCTGGGATTAAAAAGATAAAGACTGTCTTAAAAAAAATGGTGTTTAATATCTAAAAACTGCAACTGTTATCTTTTGTGTTGCTTCTTACACATGACATATGTCAAATGAATTCCGTAAGGTTTTGTGGAAGAGCCAAATCCTTGAATGATCTTCTCGGAGGCAAGAGGTGGAAGTGGCTTTGAAGATGGGGTGGGACGTGGGGGGCACTTCGCCAAAAACAGCCTTCCAGCAGGTATCCTCCTTTTCGCAAAGATGCTTCTCTAACAAGTTTGTTTCATAGCCACAGGAGGGAGCCAAATCCACAAAAAGCAAATGAAACCTTTCATACATCATACTGAATATTGCTGCTAAGAAAGTTAATGTGCCAGCACAGGCTCTTCATATGTTTTAAGCAATAAACACATAAATGGCCAGTTAAACATTCCATCTAGCTGAGAAAAAGGAATGCCTTATAGTGACTATATTTATAACGACGTGTTTTTGCCTAACCCCAATGACTTAGGATAAACAAAAATGCTCTATGCGCAACATACACATTTTCTCGCTCAACATTCTCAACAATCCCTAATTTTTTTACGGAAAGTCCAAAGTTTTCTAAATCATAAAAAAAGCCAAAAAATAGTTTTGTTGCTTTTTGTATAGTGAGGCCTCATACACACAGGCGTATGGGGAAAAATAAGCAAAATGTTGAGTCCGACGTTTTTGAAAAATCTGCGTTTCTTCCAGGCTTTTTGCATTGGCATTAGTGAGCATTATTGAGCGTCGGCGTCAATCTGCGTTTTAAAAAAAAAAATTCCTCTGCTATTTTTAAACCTAAAAACGCAGGCTTCAAAAACGTCGGTTAACGTTGGTACGGCGTTAGTGAGCGCTTTGCCGCATTAGCGTCAAAAACGCCAAAACGCTACAGCCTCGGAACGCGCTGGTCTTGCGTTCTAAATACAGCTCACTAACGCCGACGCCCTCTACAGCTCAAAAACGCTGGCGTTTTTATGGGCCCATTGAATAACATGGGGAGCTGTAAAAAACGCCCAAAAAAGTGGGGTTAAAAAACGCCCGTGTGTATGAGGGCTGAATCTATTTATTTTTTTTTAGCACATATTGATGTTCTGATCACTTTTTAAATTGGGATTGAAAAGGTTAATTGTGGAATGTATGCACAATGCATATCAATAATGCAACTTTATATGTCACAGTGTCTACTATTTGAGTTAGTATTACCCCCAACATATTTTGTTTAACCACTTCCTTACTGGGCACTTAAACCCCCCTCCTGCCCGGACCAATTTTCAGTTTTCAGTGCTGTCACTTTTTAAATGACAATTGCGCGGTCCTGCGACATTGTACCCAAACAAAATTGGCGTCCTTTTTTCCCCACAAATAGAGCTTTCTTTTGGTGGTATTTGATCCCCTCTGTGGTTTTTATTTTTTGCGCTATAAACAAATAAAAAGCGACGATTTTGAAAAAAAGAACAATATTTTTTACTTTTTGTATAATAATTATACAAAACTAAATAAACTAATTTATTCATCAGTTTAGGCCGATATATATTCTTCTACATATTTTTGGTAAAAAAAAATCGCAATCGGCGTACATTGATTGGGTTGCGCAAAAGTTATAGCGTCTACAAACTATGGACATTGGTTTATGGCATTTTTATTTATTTCATTTTTTTTACTGGTAATGGTGGTTATCTGTGATTTTTATTGGGACTGCGATATTGCGATATTGCGACATGTCGGACGTTTTTTACACTTTTTTGGAACTAATGACATTTATACAGCGTGTTTATATCGGCGGTTCCCAGTTCCAGCTCTCTGTAAATAGATTGCGGGTCTCCGGCGGACATCGGGTCCGCCAGACCCGCTAGCATGCCCAGCACGAGCCAAAGGGGAGGACGTCTATTGACAGCCTCCCAGCATTTTAGAGCCGCGCTGTAGCCGTCATTCGGCTATTGCGCGGATGGGAAGTGGTTTAGATACTGGCAACCTAGAAAGAAAAAAACGAAGAAATAAAAAACAATTATACTGGTGCTTGTCTGAAGCACATACTGTATGTACATACTCACACCATGTTTCTAGAATAAGTAGAACAACGGAATACTTAGCATGTTGCTTTGGTCAACATTATCAATACGTATGTAATATACAGAACTGCGACAGTCAATGTATAACAGATCACGTAAACATATATTTTTTAGATTTAGCTCAGTAGTATAATCATATTTTGGAGTATCTCTTTTTTTTCTAATTTTCCCATCGCATTTGTTATGTGTTTTTATGCTTTTGTATCATAACTCTAACACACTGACATTTCGTTTGGATTTCCATTTGTTATATTTTCCTTTCCCTTACTCTATCCAAATGTGGATTTATACAGCATCTATAAGCAGAGAAAAGTTTTTTTGAGGCAAATGGACTTTCCCATTACCAAGGCTGACATTACAGCATATTAAGACCTCATACACACGGGTGTTTGTTAATTTAATCTATTTTTGCTAGAAGAGACGCCAGGCGACATCAGTCTAAAAACGTCAGCGTTTTGCGCCGTTTCTCGTTGGCGTTATTTTTATGCGTTTTTTTAAAAAAGACATCCCACAACAATTTATTCACTCCCAAATTACCCACAATGTAAATGGAACACAATAAAAAACGTTGGAGACCATGTGACAATGCCATTTTAGTTGGAGAGAGCGAGGAGAGAGCATTGCGAATTTGTAGGAGTTTTGTCAATATTTTTGTGGTCTTCTGCCTGTCTGTTGCGATTTTTTTAGCATGGATCCCGTCATGCAAAAAGTGGATCAGGCAATTCTGCTGATCATTTTGCGGAGGTTGCGAAGAAGGAGAGAGTTGGAGGAGGAGGAGAGAATCAGCAGAATCAGCAGAAGACGATACTGGATACAGTATACCCTATGGTGTCCCAGCGCCAGTTGGTGGGGTACTATGCCAGTATATATGCACAACTGCGAGTGTACCCAGATAAGTTCCAAAACTTTACATGGATGTCGGTGGCATAGTTCGATATGCTACAGGAGAAACTCCGGCCCAGGCTGGTGAGGACGGACACTGTGATGCGGCGCTCTCTGTCACCTGAGGAATGTCTGCTGGTGACACTGCGGTAAGTTTTATTTTATAACACATTAGGGGTGGGGGTAGGGTGTAGCATATATAGGGTATAGTCAGGGGTGCATGGTTTGGAATAGGGATTAGGGGATAAAGGTTAAGGCAGTGTTCACACCATTGCGAATTGTTTGCGGGTTCCCAGCATTCAATTCGCAATAGCATGAGATTTCAACCGGCTCTCTATGGAGCCAGTTCACCTATCACCACAGCAGGTCCGATGCGTTTTTCACAAAAACACTGTTCTACTTTTGGTCTGTTTCAGGTCCGAATTCAGCCAAAAATTCGGGCTGAAATCAGATCTGAAACGATGAACCAGGGCGCACCGGACCCCTGCTGTGAGCCGCATGCGGTTCATATGTAAACCCAGCCTGAGGTGCATCATAGGTGTTAATATAAGGCTAGTATAGGCTTAGTGCATGAAAACGAATTCTAATTTCATTTCTAATATTTTTTCAAGGTTTTTTGGCTACGGGGCAAAGCTTCACAACTGCACCATTACTTTTTGCTAGCCGTGTCAGAAATCATCAGGGAGACATGAGTGGCTATATGGGAGGAGCTACATGGTGTGGTAATGCCGGAGCCCACCGAAGAAATATGGGAATCTGTTATGGATACATTTTGGGAAAAAGCACAGTTCCCAAATTGCATAGGGGCCCTGGATGGTAAACATATCAGGGTCAAGAAACCACCCCACTCCGGATCATCATATTTCAATTTTAAAAAATATTTTTCCGTAGTCCTGCTAGCGTTGGCTGACGCGAATTTAAAATTCCTGACGGTGGATATCGGAGCTTATGGCAGCCAAGGCGATGCTCGTATATTCCGGGAGTCGGCTTTTGGACGCCGCTTAAATGAAGGAAGAATGAACGTCCCGCCTAGCAGACCCCTACCGTGCACCGAGGAGCCCAACTTACCATTGGCGATGGTCGGTGATGAGGCCTTCGGACTGGCAGAAAATGTAATGAGGCCATACAGTGGTTACGGACTCAGCCACGAAAAGAACATTTTCAACTACAGACTTAACCAAGCACGCCGGGTTGTCGAATGTGCCTTCGGAGTCTGAACTGCAAAATGGGTATTGTTGACCTGCATGTAGCTGGACGTAGAAAATGCATTCCAAGTTGTGCTGGCGTGCTGTGTGCTCCACAACTTCTTACGTAGCAGTGACACATGTAATGTAGGACCGGAACCCGCACCCCAGAGCCAACGCCATCAATTCATGGACTTGAGAGCATGTGCTCGAGTAATGAGCATCCAAAACCAATTCACAGCTTTTTTTTGTTTCGCCAGATGGAGAAGTTTCCTGGCAAGATGATCATGTCTAAGAAAATACCTATCTTTTCAATAAAGCCCATGTTATTCATTTTACTCAATTGTATGGCTCTTTTACTTTACTAATATTATACTAGTGAATTTCATTCTGACCAGGACACGCGCATGCTAAGGACACTGTTAGGCCTTAGCATGCGCATGTCCTGGTCAGCATTGGAAGTACTTTGCATCCCGACAAGGACATGCGCATGCTAAGGACTCCGTTAGGCCTTAGCATGCGCATGTCCTGGTCAGCATGGAAAGTACTTTGCATTCCGACAAGGACACGCGCATGCTAAGGACTCCGTTAGGCCTTAGCATGCGCATGTCCTGGTCAGCATGGAAAGTACTTTGCATCCCGACAAGGACAAGCGCATGCTAAGGACTCCGTTAGGCCTTAGCATGCGCATGTCCTGGTCAGCATGGAAAGTACTTTGCATTCCGACAAGGACACGCACATGCTAAGGACTCCGTTAGGCCTTAGCATGCGCATGTCCTGGTCAGCATGGAAAGTACTTTGCATTCCGACAAGGACACGCACATGCTAAGAACTTCGTTAGGCCTTAGCATGCACATGTCCTGGTCAGCATGGAATGTACTAAATCGAAATAACCGAAAAAGATCACATTAGCTGATAATAAGGACGATCAGACATAATATCAGTAGGAAATATTTGACTTTATTGTTTACAACTGGTGGTATGTGGGGGATCTGGGCTCAGGGGGAGGGCATGGTGATTGGGCATGAGGGTAACGCTGGCCATGGGGATGGGGGAAAATATGACTTGGATAGGAGGAGGACGGAGAACGTATGATGTTGATTAATGAACATAACGTACTCTCTGCTCGCCCGCACGTAATATTCCCGCAAGAAGTCCAGGTTGGCGGAATGGACGTGTTTACGTCTTGGCGCTGGTGCCCCAGATCATGCCCTTTTTTCTTCTTTGGTTAGGTTCCTCCAGACACGGTCTCAAAGGGACTTCCACCGTTTCTGTATGGTTTTAGCTAAAATAAAGGACAGAGAGAAGGTTTAACATTTTGCTCTTACATACAGCGAACAGATCTTTCAAATGACATTATACTCACTGGTCTTTTTTTTTTCTGCCACTGACATCTCCTGCCATCCTGGCACTAGTCCTTGGCAGGTCTTCTGCCTGCTCCTGATTTTATAATGATGGCCACCATTAGGCTTGTGCAATTCGTTTCATTCCGAATTTAGTTTTTACAGAATTTCGCAAAATTCGGCAATTCGGACGAATTCCGAATTTTCAATTTCCGAATTTTTCCGAATTTTCGGTTTTCCCGAATCGCGGTAATTCGGAAATTCGCGGTAATTTGGCAATTGAGGTAATTAAGAAATTCGCAGTAATTCGGCAATTGCGGTAATTCGGAAATTCGGCAATTGGAACAGCCGAAAATCCAAAATTCGGAAATTCAGAAATTCGGAAATCTGTAAAATGGGAAAAAAACTAAGAATATTTGAAATAATAACTAACTAATAACTATTAAATTATAGGTATTGGAATTTCCTTGAAAGTTTGGCTGTTAATGAACTTAAATATGACATTTAGCACTAATAGTCATACTTTCAAGAAAATTTCAATACCTATGTTTAATAGTTATTTATTATTATTTCAAATATTCTTTCTTATTTCCGAATTTTGGAAATTCACAAAAAATAAGGAAGAACATTTGGAATAATAAGTTATTAATTTATTATTTTAACTTATTATAAATTATAATAAGCTATTATTATTTCAAATGTTCTTTCTTATTTCTGAATTTCGGAAATAAGGAAGAACATTTAAAAAATAATAAGTTATTGATTTATTATTTAAAATTATAATGAGCTATTATTATTTCAAATGTCCTTCCCTATTTCCGACTTTTGCAGTGTGTGACTGTATATATGCATACTGTATGTATGTGTGTGTGCATACTGGGTGTGTATATACTGTGTGTATATTGGATGTATATGGTATGTATACTGTGTGTACACATACAATATGCATACAATATACACACAGTATATACACACCCAGTATACACACACGCATACATACAGTATGCATATATACAGTCACACACTGCAAAAGTCAGAAATAAGGAAAAACATTTGAAATAATAATAGCTTCTTTTAATTTATCATTTAAAATAATAAATCAATAACTTATTATTTCAAATGTTCTTCCTTATTTCCGAAATTCGGAAATAAGAAAGAACATTTGAAATAATAATAGCTTATTATAATCTATAAGTTAAAATAATAAATTAATAACTTATTATTTCAAATGTTCTTCCTTATTTCCGAAATTCGGAAATAAGAAAGAACGTTTGAAATAATAATAAATAACTATTAAATTATAGGTATTGAAATTTCCTTGAAAGTTTGGCTGTTAGTGATAAATTTCATATTTCAGTTCACTAACAGCCAAACTTTCAAGGACATTTCAATACCTATAATTTAATAGTTATTTATTATTATTTCAAATGTTTTTCCTATTTCCCAATTTCCGAATTTCGGAAATAAGGAAGATCATTTGAAATAATAAATTATGAATGTATTATTTTAACTTATTATAAATAATAATAAACTATTATTATTTCAAATATTTTTCCTTATTTCCAACTTTTGCAGTGTGTGACTCTACATGCATACTGTATGTATGCATGTATGTATGTATCTATATGTACAGTCACACTGCAAAAGTCGGAAATAAGGAAGAACATTTGAAATAATAATAGCTTATTATAATTTATAATACGTTAATATAATAAATTAAAAACATATTATTTCAAATGTTCTTCCTTATTTCCGAAATTCTGGAAATAAGAAAGAACATTTGAAATAATAATAATAGCTTTTAATTATTTATAATAAGTTAAAATAATACACGAATAACTTATTATTTCAAATGATCTTCCTTATTTCAGAAATTCGGAAATAAGAAAAACGTTTGAAATAGTAATAAATACCTATTAAATTATAGGTATTGGAATTTTCTTGAAAATATGGCTATTAGTGATAAATTTCATATTTCAGTTCACTAACAGCCAAACTTTCAAAGAAATTTCAATACCTATAATTTAACAGTTATTTATTATTATTTCAAACGTTCTTTCTTATTTCCGAATTTCGGAAATAAGGAAAAACATTTGAAATAATAAGTTATTAATTTATTATTTTAACTTATTATAAATTATAATAAGCTATTATTATTTCAAATGTTCTTTCTTATTTCCGAATTTCGGAAATAAGGAAGAACATTTGAAATAATAAGTTATTGATTTATTATTTTAAATGATAAATTATAATAAGCTATTAATATTTCAAATGTTTTTCCTTATTTCCGACTTTTGCAGTGTGTGACTGTATATATGCATACTGTATGTATGTGTGTGTGTGTGTGTGTGTGTGTGCATACTGGGTGTGTATATACTGTATGTATATTGTATGTTTACTATGTGTATACATACAATATATACACAGTATATACACACCCAGTATGCACACACACATACATACAGTATGCATATATACAGTCACACACTGCAAAAGTCAGAAATAAGAAAAACATTTGAAATAATAAGTTATTAATTTCTTATTTTAACGTATTATAAATTATAATTAGCTATTATTATTTCAAATGGTTTTCTTATTTCTGACTTTTGCAGTGTGTGACTGTACATATGCATACTGTATTTATGTATGTATGTATGTATATGT
This sequence comes from Glandirana rugosa, assembly GCA_018402905.1. Lineage (NCBI taxonomy): Eukaryota > Metazoa > Chordata > Amphibia > Anura > Ranidae > Glandirana > Glandirana rugosa. Next base: position 1,283,227 of record BLSH010146471.1, read on the forward strand.
ACAAACATACACTGCAAATGTCAGAAATAAGGAAGAACATTTGAAATAATAATAGCTTATTATAATTTATAATACGTTAAAATAAGAAATTAATAACTTATTATTTCAAATGTTCTTCCTTATTTCCGAATTTCCGAAATTCTGGAAATAAGAAAGAACATTTGAAATAATAATAATAGCTTATTATTTATAATAAGTTAAGATAATACATTTATAACTTATTATTTCAAATGATCTTCCTTAATAATGTATTATTTTAAATGATCTTCCTTATTTCCGAAATTCGGAAATAAGAAAAACATTTGAAATAATAATTAATAACTATTAAATTATAGGTATTGGAATTTTCTTGAAAATATGGCTATTAGTGATACATTTCATATTTAAGTACACTAGCAGCCAAACTTTCAAGGAAATTCCAATACCTATAATTTAATAGTTATTAGTTAGTTATTATTTCAAATGTTCTCAGTTATTTTCGAATTTTCGGATTTCTGAATTTCCGAATTTCGGATTTTCGTCTGCTCCGATTGCGGAATTTCCGAATTACCGCAATTGCCGAATTACTGCGAATTCCCAAATTACTGCAATTGCCGAATTACCGCGAATTTCCGAATTACCACAATCGCCGAATTACCGTGAATTTCCGAATTACCGCAATTGCCAAATTACCACAAATTTCCAAATTTTTTAATTTCCGAATTACGAAATTTTTAAATTTCCGAATTCCGAATTTTTTGAATTTCCGAAAAAACGGAAAAAACTAATTTTTTAGCCATGCACAAGTCTAGTCACCATAATGCGGGTTGGAGACATCCCAGATCTCCGGGTGGCTCTGGATGCTTTCAATGAGCTCCTGTTGGGCAATGAGGCTGGCCATGCTGGAATGCTGCAATACCCACAATTCCACTTGTTGCTGGGACTCTTGGGTAATTTTACACAGGAATTTCCTGGTTTACATTGCCCAATCATGTGGTTACAGCTGCAAAATGCCGGCGCTGGAAAACGCAGATTGACGCTATCCATGACGTTAGTTGGCATTTCGTGGTGTTTTTTTTGCTCCGGCGATGCAGCCTAGGAACGCGCTGGTCGTCGGTTCTAAGAAACGCCGACGCCATGTACAGCTACAAAATGCCGGCGTTTTCTAGTCCCATTGAATAACATTGGGAGCTGAAAAAAACTGCAGAAAACGCTATGCCACCTTACGCCCGTGTGTATGAGGCCTAAGAATTAAGAAAACAGTACTCTTTATTACAAAGTATATCATTAAAATTTCCTAAAACAGTGTTACATGTTGCAAAGAACTCCCTCACAGCTAGGCTATTGTTTTCATAAAAGTACTCTCCAGCACCATATTATTGTTAGTGCATGATGAAAATTAATGTATAGCCAGCTCTTCTCAACATGTTTCTCGGAAAATCCGCTTCGTCAGGAGTGTTGGAGGGAGTGAATTTTCTACAAAAAACAAATATAACATAACATAGTACAATCAGGGCTGGCGCTACCGCTAGGTGTACTAGGCAGCCACCTGGGGCGCACTGCTGCCTAGGGCGTAGCCAGGGCCGCTGGTTTCCTTCTGTCTGCCGCAGGGGCATAGATAATGTGGGGTTAGGTGGGTCTTACCCCCCTCCCCCAGAGTACCCTGCCCAAATGCTTAAATGTCCAAATGCTCAGATAGTCCCTATTGCTGCATGGAGCCACGCCCTCCCCTAGGCCCCAACTTTCAGAGAAGGAGGAGGGCAAGAACGGAGGAGGGAGAAGTTTGGGGACCATATCGTCACTGCCGCTCAGCCTATATTACAGATCTGATTGCTGAGGCTGAGCAGCTTGTCTTCCTCCTTCTCTGAAAAGTTGGGGCCTAGGGGAGGGCAAGAATGGAACTTCCTCCATGACACCTACCCGGCCTGGGAGTGCCATCACTGCAGGAAGGAAACTGGGACACAGGGCAGGCTCTGCACTGATATTTCAGGCTGACTAGCTGCACTAAGGGACTCAGGTGAGCTGAATATCCTGCTGCTGGTATCTGTAAAAAAAAAAAACATATTTCCTCACCTACCCTTTATACTGCCTCACCCACCCCCATACTGCCTCTCCCACCCCTCATACTGCCTTACCTACCCCCTCATACTGTCTTACCTCCCCCTCAAACTGTCCCTGATACTGCCTCACCCACCCCCCATACTGCCTCACCTGCCCTTCATGCTACCTCACTTAGCCTCATACTGCCTCACCTACTCCCCATACTGCCTAACCTAACCCTCATACTGCCTCACC
>BLSH010146471.1:1303986-1336677 GCA_018402905.1 Glandirana rugosa
CGTTAGCCGCAAATAACTAACCAAACGCGTTTTCAATAGCGCAGATGTTTGATACCCTTAACTAAATACCGGAAAAATAATAATAATAAAAAAAATGATCATTACCGCCGCTACACGCTAAAAATAGCCCTGAAACTATAGGCCCGCCTGTACAGTCAGATCAGTGGACATTTAAATTTCTGATCGCTGAATAAATGTCATTGGTCCCAAAAAAGTGTCAAAAATGACTGACATGTCCGCCCGGATATCAAAGTCCCGATAAAAATCGCACATCGCCGCCATTACTAGTAAAAAAAATAATAATAATAAAAAGGCCATAAATCAATTCCCATAGTTTGTAGACGCGATAACTTTTGCGCAAACCAATCAATAAACGCCGATTGTGATTTTTTTTACCAAAAATATGTAGAAGAATATATATCGGCCAAACCCAATAAATAATTTTTTTTTTATTTTTTTATTTTGGAATATTTATTAGAGCAAAAAGTAAAAAATATTGTTCTTTTTTCAAAATTGTCGCTCTTGGTTTTGTTCATAGCGCAAAAAATAAAAACCGCAGAGGTGATCAAATACCACCAAAAGAAAGCTCTATTTGTGGGGAAAAAAGGACATCAATTTTATTTGGGTACAACGTCGCACAACCGTGCAATTGTCATTCAAAATGCGACAGTGCTGAAACCTGAAAATTGGTCTGGGCAGGAGGGGGGTTTAAGTGCCCAGTAAGGAAGTGGTTAAGGTAAAAAAAATGTAATTGTGGCTTCCCACCCAGACCCCCTAAATACTCACCTGAACCCGATCTCAGTCCAGCACTATGGACGTTTGCAGCAGCTCTTCTACCCTCTCCTGGATCTGACAGGCAGGGCTGAGAGTAGGAGGAGCCATTGGCTCTTGCTGCTGTCAGTCAAAACCTGCCAGCCGAGAACGGGGGCTGGGGCCAAGCTGGGCTGTGTGTTTAAATAGACGCAAACAACCCGACTCAGGAGTGTGCACTCATGAGTGCCCACCATGGCAATCTGCTTCCTATGGAGGCACTCAGCGTGGGGGAAGGGGGAGCCAAAAGCACCGTCAGGGGACCCGAGAAGAAAAAAAAATGTCAAGCTTTACTATCACTTTAAATTGTTACTCAAACAATCCCATGTCCAATAAATGTAAACTCCAAATGCCTCTCATTTCCTTTATTTATATGGGGGAGTCTGAATCTTCAAGATGATCCCACTTTCTCCAGGTAATGTATCTCCAAAGTAAACAGAAGAAACTATATGGTGTAGTATGCTTTACATAAAAATAATCCTCCTAATAGTGCTATATGTGCTCACGTTTACATCAAAGTGTCAAAACTTCGTTTGAATCCACTCGTGTGATCCCTCCTATATACTCTTCAACATAATCTTCAACTTCATGAATAAGCCTTCAGCTGTAGTATCCTTCCTTTTGTGTAATGCAATTGTATATCCTTCCCAAGGGTATTCTTCCTCAACTACTCCAAAGTGAACGCTTAAAATACCCAGAGAAAACAAAAACCTAATATAGTGTAATGTCGCTTTAAAAATAAAAAATAAAAATCTTAAGATACACTACTACCCACATTTAAATATATTTTATTGTGCATAACGAATATACCAAATGGGTATCCCACCAATTGTAATGTGCTCCCCAAATTCACTCCATATACCTTACCAAATTTCAAAGATGCAAGGGTTTTATCAATAAATTGCTCATAGGCAATACTCCTTCCAATTGGGTCCATTTAATTGGTTCAAACCATAATAAAAAAATAAAGTAGTATAATACTGCTTTAAAACATCACGCCATCCAGTGATAAAAACACTCACATTTGAACATACAATAATATGTGTATCCGTTAACCGCTGTGATATAAGCATCAAGTCCCGATATCCAGCAAAGAGTCACTCCATACACCTTACCAAACATATATATACAAAGCATATATACTGTACAGTATATAACAGCACTTCTTTTTCCACTGTTCAAAAAAAATGGATTCATTTCTTCCACTTAGGAACAAAAAAAGCTACCCCATGTAAAGGACATTATTAAAGTGTAGTGTAGTCATTTCCCATAAAAGCAAGCTTTTATTCATATACAAATTCACTTATAAACCATGTAAACCAAGATGGTTGCTACAGTACTTCCGGGGGGGTGTGATGATGTCACTTCCGATGTCTGACATCACTTCCAATGCATTTCGCCCAATAGAATACTTCCAAGGATCCAGCGAAGCTGATCATCCTGAGGAGGCAGGTAGAGGAACCTGCGGATAGACTGACTGTGTCATTGCCACCTTCTCAGCCATTCCAGAGGAGGACAAAGGAGCACCCCACCACACAGAAGGCCATTGCTTTGCCTGCCTGCACTGTGGAACTGGGTAAGGGGGTTCTTAACCCACACAATGCGGCCATTGCACTCAAGCCTGTTGTTTGCATCCAGTTGCTAGAGTCTAGAACAGTTACAGTACAGCCCTATATCTTTAGGCAGAGACGCTATAACCCATCAAGTGCTGCAGTCTAACCACCTTACTGCTTTTATCAACACTGCCTACAGGATACCAGAATTCACCTCTTTGCTTCCCTGCTAATCAGGAATTCTACACACACCCCACTTCAAACTTGAGACATCTAAGGAAGATATTACTTGGTTTTCATTTAGAGGGACATACTTCAGCTGAAATCTGTTTCCCCTCTTCCTCTCACACAATCTCTGTTACCATCTGACATCTTTCAAGTGACTCTTCACCTTAATCTGACATATTAAGACCACTTTCCCACTGAGGCAGTTTTCAGGCATTTTAGCGCTATAAATAGTGCCTGTAAAGCGGCTGAAAACTGCCTCCCCTGTAGCCCCAGTGTGAAAGTCCGAGTGCTTTCACACTGGGGTGGTGCACTTGCAGGACGGGAAAAAAAAAAGTCCTACAAGCAGCATCTTTGGGGCGTGTGGTAGTGGTGTATAATGAATGGCCAGCTCTTCCGAAGCGCCTGAAAGGCGTTTCGGAAGTGCCTCAACACGGGCACTTTTTAACCCCTTCTGGAGGGTTAAAAGTGCCCCACTAGCGGCACTTTGCCGCTAACAGACCCGCCGCACTGGTGGGAAAGGGGTCTTAAAGTGACTTTTCACCTAACCAGAGTTTATTAAAGGGGGACTCTGTTTGCTATTTTACCCTTGGACAACATTTCCCTCAAAGAGACCTTATTTTTATTGTGCACAAATGTACAGGCCCCAACTAGCCCGCAGAAGAGTTCTTCATTTGTATGCGGTATCAGCTGAAAATTTACTTGTCTAGATTCCTGATAGTTAAACCCTGACTCTTTTCACTGAAAACCCATAAGAGAGCTAGCCCAGTGTTTGTTCTTTCCCATCTTATTTGCTCACTTGCAGAAAATGTATCAGTTTGAGAGCTCACATTTAAATCTTCAGTCATGCAGGATGGGTGGGAGTGGCTTAAAGTGGTAATCTATTGTGTTATCTTGCCTTTTCCTGTTGGTGTTTTGTCATTTGAAAGGCTCAGCCAATTGTTTTCTTTTGCCTGTTTTGCCATCTTGGTGACACTAATACACGTTAAACATTTATCTCATTATTGTGTGTTTATCCTTTGTGTGACAGCCAAGGAGTTGCCTGATCAAGGAATTTTGGTGGTGTCAGCAAGGGCAACACTCTGCTAAGGGCTCAGTAATAAACAGGGACCCAGAATACTCAGCGGCTCCTAAGGTGGTAGTGTTACACTGGGTTTTATGGGCCTGGGTTGTGTCCCAATACTGGTGCTATCTTGCCTGACAGTGTCCTGCCAACCAAGTTCAGCAGTTACATCATCAGAATGAGTGGCAGTAGAGGGGGATTTCAAAGCAAGCAACTCACTGATTGCCAATACTGGCACTGTCCTAAGCCCATTTGTTTATTCCTCCCACCAACACCACAACATGGTATTATCCATCCCACTGACACAAGCAATGGGGAATTATTCCTCCTACTGATGCTAACAATGTGGCATTATTATTTTCACTGGCACCAATGATTTGGCTTTATTTGTCCCACTGAAACCAAAGACGTAGCACTATTCCTCCCACTTACACAGAACATTTCAAATTATTCCTCCCACTGGCACCAACAATATGATACTTCTCTCACTGACACTAATGATTATGTGCCATTAGCCCCACTGACACCAATGGTGTAACATCAGTCCTCCCAATGATGCCAATTATCTGGCATTATTTGTCCCACTGGTGGGGCAATATTCCTTTCAATCATGCCTGTGACGTGGCATTATTCCTCCAGTTGACCCCAACGATGGGACATTCTTTCTCAACTGATAGTAATGATAGGGTATACTTTCTTCCACTGCTGCCAAAAATTAGGCATTCTTTTTTCACTGATGATTGTGTTGGGGAATTCTTCCTAATACTAGTGCAAATGGAGCTTTATTCCTCTTACTAACCAGAAATCTGAGCAGTACTATGCTACAAACGTCTTACCCCTGCACTCTATATGTTATGTTGTATGTAACTTCCTGCTGGCTTCTAAATGGTATAAACAGTACTGTACATAATATACTCCTGATAGATGTAATCTGTAAACTGTTCTGTACATTACATACTCCTGACTAACGTTTTTATTGTAGCTAAATAGTTTTAATGAAGTTTTTCTGTAAGGTAGGCTCAGATAAAGTATTAGCTATCTGTCTTGTTTTTATGTGCAGAAAAGCATATATAATAGAAGAGTTTTAGATGTTCTTCAGGTTAATGTGTGCTCATTCTGTGCACATTAATTAAGGCATATTTTATGCATGCAGCATACAGTATATATTATGCAGTATGTACCGTAATGAGATTCAGCTCAGATGCTTTTTAACCATGCTGGGTATTAAGCACATTGTAGCCCAACCCACTTTTCTGCTTCAGCATGCGCAGTGCACCACCTGTCTTCTTTGCGTCAATGTGTCCCTCGTTTAAAGGTGGGAGGTTTGTATATATACTTTCATTTTTGCCACTCTCAAATACCACCCCTTTAAAGGGCTTTATTAGGAGATAATTGGGGAAGGAGAGCTGGATAAATCACATTTCAGTGTCGATATTCATAATATCTAGGCCACAGAATTGCAACAGTTAGATTACATTATACTTAGAAAATAAAGACCTAACTGAACATTGTGCTGTTGAGGAACTTAAAGTTGAAATACCTTATTAGTGCATCCTTAGGAGGAAGTTTAGGAAATCATTACAACAGTTCATAATTGAGTAATCCTACTTTACCTAACCTTCCCAGCTTATGGATGGTTTGTGGGTTAACTTTAATGTGTCAGCTATAGGGCACAATTTTTAGCTCACAATCAGTAACATTTAGTATGGTAAATGAGTAATACAAAATGTACAGGTAAACACAAACTAGCAACTTTATTTGAACAAGTAGATATTACATACCCGTTACAGTCAGCATTCAAATCCTCTATATCCTTTTCCATGTTGAGACATTGGGGTTGATTTACTAAAAGTGGACAGTGCAAAATCTGGTGCAGCTGTGCATGGTAGCCAATCAGCTTCTAATTTCAGCTTCTTCAATAAAGCTTTGACAAAAAACCCTGGAAGCTGATTGTCTACCATGCAGAGCTGCACCAGATTTTGCACTGTCCTTTTAGTAAATCAACCCCAGTGCTGTATGTTATTGTCACGCCATTTGCACATATGCAGTGTAACCCTACTTCCTGACATCCAGGACTGGGAGAAAATGCAGTCCAAGGTAACTTTTCTTGTCACTTCTCTCTGCACCAAAGATGTCTGCCTTGGGTGGCTTCACTGCCTGTGGTGTGCACCCACATACATAAGCAGTGCACCCACATACATACATACAAGCAGTCAGCTCATTGGCTCTAAGCCTATTAGAGGCTTAGAGTCACTGAGCAGAATTTCCAGCCCTGTGCTCACTGACCCTGAACTTCTACACTTTCACACCCCTATTCACACTGGAGCAGTTGTCAGGTGTTTTTGCACTAAAAATAGCGTCTGTAAAGCGCCTCTAAACTGCCAAATATTCCACCACAGTGTGAAAGCCTGATTGCGTTCCCACTGGGGCGGTGCACTTGCAGGACAGGAAAAAAGTCCTGCAAGCAGCATCTTTGGGGTGGAATGGGAGCGCTGTATACACCGATCCTCCACCGCTCCTCCACCGCCCCTACCCAATGAAATGAATGGGCAGCGCTTCCGAAGCGGCTGAAATGCGCTTCAGAGGTACCGCACGCCGGCGCTTTTAACCCCCTTTTAACCCCTTCTTAGGGGTTAAAAGCACCTTGCTGCCGCCTGAATAGTGGTACCAAAGTGCCACTATAACAGCAGTAAAGCACCGCTAAAACTAGCTTTACCGCTATCGCCCCAGTGTGAAACTGGCCTTAACAGGCTCTGTGTCACTGAAGAGAATTAGCTACTGGACCTGTATGAGTAATTTTGAATCTGTGGTTTTATCAGGCTAGGCCCCTTTCACACATGCCTTCCATTTGTTTCATCAGTTCAGTCACTGATGAATCAGTGTACATCAGTTTTTACATCCGTTTTTACATCCACCTAACCACCTGGGTCAAATTTTTGGTTTACATGATTAAAAGATAATTTTAGTCCTGAAGATTACTTAAAACCCCCAACCATTATATATACCATTATATATTTTCTGAAAACAGACACCACCTAGAGAACACATTTGGGGTAGTCCCAAATGCTTATGTCGCATGATATTAGCACAACGGTTTATAAAATGCAAAATTAAAAAAAAAAAAAAACACTTAAAAGTTAATTTTAGGGCATACAAACACAATAGTTTATCCATTTTTTTTGTAAAATATAAAAGATGATGTTGCACCAAGTAAATAGATACCCAACATGTCAAGCATTAAAATTGCATGTACCTGTGAAACAGTGAAAAAACATCAGTACCCTATATTTTCCATAGGTGATGCTTTAAAAGCCCCCACAGGTCATCAGTTTAGCATTACCCATGAGCTCTGGTGCTAAAATTATTGATCTCTGTGTGGTGACATGTAACATGTGTAGCACTATTTCCTTTTTTTTCTTTTATGTAGGCATCTCAACAATTGCATTTTTGTATGTATGCCTGTATATGTGGGGGTGGGGCAGCTCAATTTTTTTTATTTTTGTTTTTTTTTACTTTTCATGTGTTTTTTTTTACTTATGAATTTATTACTGTAACATAAAGGACCAATAGTCCCCTATGTGATTGCAGATACTTGACAGGTCCTCTTTAGGGGAGAGGGGCAGTGTGTGCAAGGAGAGTGGTAGGAGAGGAGAAGAGCAGTATACACAGTGAGGGGGCAGTCTGTACAGACAGGCTCCCTCACTTGCCAGCGCTAACTGTCATTGTCGGCTTTTAACCACTTGCTTACTGGGCAAGTCTGTCTGGCAAGGCTGTCACTTTTTGAATGACAATTGCGCGGTCAAGCGATGTTGTACCCAAACAAAACTGGCGTCCCTTTTTTCCCACAAATAGAGCTTTCTTTTGGTGGTATTTGATCACCTATGCGGTTTTTATTTTTTGCGCTATAAACAAACAAAAAGCTATGATTTTGAAAAAGATAAACTTTTTTTTTTTACTTTTTGCTATAATAAATATCCAAAAATAAAAAATAAAAAAACAAATGTATTCATCAGTTTAGGCCGACATATATTCTTCTACATATTTTTGGTAAAAAAAAATCGCAGTTGGCGTATATTGATTGGGTTGCGCAAAAGTTATAGCGACTACAAACTATGGACATGTTTATGGCGTTTTTATTTATTTATTTGTTTTTTACTGGTAATGGCGGCGATCTGTAATTTTTATCGGAACTGCGATATTGTGGCAGACTTGTCTGACGTTTTTGACACTCTTTTGGGACCAATGACATTTATACAGCGATCAGATCTAAAAATAGACACTGGTTACTGTAGGAATGTCATTGGCAGGGAAGGGGTTAACACTAAAGGGGCAGTGAAGGGGTTAAATGTGTTCCCTGTATGTGTTTTAACTGTGGGGGGGAGGGGATAACAGATCTAACTGATCCTGATCAAGAGGGATCAGTAGATCTGTCATGCCTCCCCTCACAGAACAGGAAACCGATGTGTTTACATCGGCGGTTCCCCATTCTGGCTCTCTGTTACCAGATCGCGGGTCTCCGGTGGATATGACCCGCGGGCACGCTCACGCGGCGTGCGGAGGTGAGAGCGTGCCTGGCACTAGCCAAAGGGGAGGACGTCTATTGACAGCCTCCCGGCAATTTAGATCCGTGCTGTAGCCATCAATCGGCTATGGCGTGGATAAAAAGAGGTTAATGTAATTGCTGGCTTTTCATGGATGTTCATGGAAGTGGATGAAAACAGGTGTAAATGGATGATAATCTATTTACATCCATTTTTCATAGGAATTCATTGATATCTGTTTTTCATCTGTCAACATATGGATCAAAAACGGACGAACGGTCCGTATGAGTGTAAGGGGCCTAAGGGTTGCTGAGGTTCACCAAGGACAGAGTGTCCACTTTGCCTTGACTGCTGCCTGAGACACCCTCATGGACCACACAAAAATTGTGCAATGAGATTGTATAGTGTATGGTCAGCTTTAAACAGCCTAATGAGTCACTAATACATCAATAAGAGAACACCATTCCTGATATTAAGTGTTATCCTCTGGCACCATTCTCACTGCAGAGAACAGCTGTCCTGATGTAGGGCATGGACAAATCAGAGCAAGGAAAAACCTACTCTTGATTTCACAATGCCATACTGTACATTGGCTGCCTTTGAAGTATTACTTCTGAAGGCAATCTTGTACAACAAACAATCTAAACTGGTTGTAATCAACCACCATGACAGTCTGACATACGGATGCTGTTAGAGTGGTAAAACTTGTTGTCATATCACATATTGTTAAAAAAAAAAAACATTTTTCAACAATATAATACCTGGTCCCAGAGTGCAACCACTGTAAGAGAAGCATTAAAATGAACTAGTCTGCAAAATCACCTAATTTGTCCCAAACATGATTAGGAACCATTATGAAGCCATTACGAGGCATGTGAAGCCATTATGAAGCCTATGAAGCCAACAGTAGACTTAAAGGGGCAGCTTTACCTAAACTCAGGCACTCAGAATATGGTGCAGCTGTGCATGGTAGCCAATCAGCTTCTAACCTCAGCTTCTTCAATTAGGCTTTAACAATAAAACCTAGAAGCTGATTGGTTTCTATGAACAGCTACACTACATTTTACTTGCTCCAATTTTGGTAAATCAACACAATGGCACCAAAGTAGTGACTGTCAAAGTGAAACACATCTAGCATAAGATAAGATAAAATGACTCAAGTTCCTTTTAAATGTCTTTTTGATTTATTTTCCAACAGGGTAAATAAAGATATTGCTGCAAACAGAGGCCAGAACCGTTATTGATTTTTCATTGAATAAACTGGCAAAATGCATAATTATTATACAAAGCTGGATCAAAGCCCTTTTAGGTGCTGAAATTTCCCTTTCCCATCAGTGTATACTAAAAGTTAATAACAAGGAAAGAGGAACCACGCCACATATTAGAACGTTGCAGTCATTTTTGACAGTTAAGTTCATTGTTAAATAGTATATGAACATGAATCGGAAGTGTTTGTATCTGAAGGTCTGTTGGACATTTTCTTCTACATGTGTTTCTGCTAATAGTCAGTTATCTAGTTTCTGTACTTATGAATGATCCTGATGAACATCTGTTACATACATTCACATGCTCTGACATTCATTTTAGACATATTGCATTGTGTCTTTAAAAGATTCCATTTGAACTGCAACCTGTGATAATAATGAACTCTGATGAACCCCAAACTGAGTGAGGAGAAGGGGGATACCTATAGAACACAGTGCCATTTAAAAATTCAGACACAAAGCTAAGCATTATTAATTCCATTACAACAGCTCAACGTAAAGCAAGGAGGTAAGTAAGTAACCCCCCATGTGACATCACCGACCCAACATGCACTGGGGTGATGTCGCCAGGTGGCCCTGCCCCTTACCTATTTACGTACTGTCAGACATCAGAGCGGGGAGCCTTCAACGCGGGCTTAGCTTTTTTTTTTTTCTTTTTCGGGTCATCGTGATTGATGATGGATCTACATTGGGGGACATTGTTTATTTATTTTTAATAAGGGAATTGTCAAAAACTGTGTCTGTGTTTTTATTTCTTTTTGACACTTTTTTTGGTGAATGACTAGGGTACAATGTGTTGGAAGAACAACAGCAATGCTAACTTGTACTGTGAACTGTATGTATGCATTATACATATCTATGCAGCAGGTGGCGCTGTAGTAATATAGTGTATAGTTGATGTGTATCTATGATATGATGTAATGGGAGGAAGTACTGTCTTTCCTCTGTGTGCACGTGTATCCTCCTTGTTCCTGTGTTTTCTGTTCCATAATAAAGACATGCTGTAAGATGTGTTCTGACGTTCTCAATGAAAGTAAAGCGTATTCTCTGCAACCAAGAAGCTTCTAGCGTTATATCAATACTCTGCATAATACAATGTACCCCATACTCATTCACATAAGGGGGTCCGGAATCTGGGGACCCCCTTGTTAAAGGTGACTTCCAGATTTCAATAAGCCCCCTGCCCACAAACCCCTACAACCACTTCCCAGGGTTTTTGGGATCAGGCCCTTGACCCCATTAACATGGGGTCTGGTATGGATTTTATGGGGGGGGGGGCCCACACCCTTTTTATTTTCACATTTTTCTATTGCCGGCAATAGGTTTTTTTCAAGAAAGCTTGCAGCTGGGAAAATCAAATGTCAATTTTTTCTTTATATATGTCAGTTTTTCTGCAGCATGTTCTATACACGGTATAGAGGTGCCACTTTACAGGTAGACTAAGGGGACACCACAGGCATAATATTTAAAGGATTTTTTCATTTTTATTGTTTCACTTTCAGTATCATTAAAATGCTCCTTTAAAAAGCTATATATATTTTTAAAAATGTTTGCATTGGTACATGTCCCCCAGGGCAGTACCCGGGCACTCTTGCCCTTTTTATGACCAATAACTTGCATATAAGCCTTCAAAATGGGGACTTTTGATTTTTCAAGTTCAGGTCCCATAGACTTTAATAGGGTTTGCGGTTCGGGTCCAAACTTTCTCCTACTGTGTTATTCTACCTCCTGGTAATACCCTCTATGAGTTCCCAACCCCCCATTTCACTTCCTCTTGTTTGTAACAAGTAGTGTATGTTGGTTGCAGTCATGTACACTGCAACGGCCCTGCCTTCCTACCCTTTGTTTTAAAAATGGGGGATGGGCAAGTTTCAGAAAAAACGTAAAAGGAAGGATGGAGAGAGAGTTCCCCACTCCTGCTCTTGGCCACAATTGACATGGGAAATTGAGAAGGATTGCTGCGCCTTACAGTTCCACAAAACACCAGAATCTGTCCAGTGTTTGGAGAACACCAATTATGGGCTTTCGCCTTATCAAGGTACGCCTGGGCAGGTTCAGTTTAGGTAGCTAGGGTTGAAACGTATTGTATTGTTATGGACTTTGCCATGAGAAGTTCTCAGTAAAGTTTTAAAACATTTTACGCCTGGTCTGAAGTTATTCTAGGGGTGCATGGTAGAGAGTGGCGTATCAGAAGAACAGGGCCTGTAAAGCACAATGGGGTTTGAAGCAAGGCCACTAATAAAGGATAACTTGGCAAGACAAGTTGTAGGAAGAATACAGTTACCCCGGGTAGCCAGGAACTAGTGCAAAATTAATAGCAGCTGGTCAGAAGCGTGGTACCTGGAGTAGGTGACAGGTAGCGAGGGGGTTGGGGATCTGGCTCCCTCCCTAGCGGTCGGTTCCCCTAAAGCAAGTGGGATCAAACCTGTGGTATGGAGACCCTATGTGCCTAGCCACTTTAATTCTTAATTTCAAAAGACCACAGACCCACCCGGTCCCAGGAATTGTTGAGTGCGTACAAGAGAAGAAAGGTACCCCCACATGCAGGGTGAGTAGTTGGCAGGATATGCCCACAAATTGGAGTAGTTGGCAAGGATACGCCAATACCATTCTACATGATCTATGCACACTACAAATCCCATAGCCTCTAGTACATCTTGGGAGCAGGCAAGAGAGGATGACTGCATTCCTACATACAGTGGGATAGTGGAGAATGAATGTAGCTGCCCAAAAACAGAAAGTCGGATCACTGCAGTAAAAAATATACATTTGGAGATTTGAAGGAGGCTACAAACAATGGAAGGTACTTTTCTGAGTTAAGCCAACGTTGTTGAATGGAATCAGATTGTAAAAGAAAAAGACCCATTTGGTATATGATTCTACAATAAAAACTGCAAGTGGGGGTTTGGAATCACACAGTTAAGTTTCACATAAATTCTATAAATCATGCCATGAGGCAGCTATATTGGATAACAAGTGTTTACACAAATGTATGTGGCCCCGTTCACCGTTTTGTAGATCGAAGCTTCAAAATGCACGTCCAAAATCTCTTTGTATTCAACTTATATTGTTTACAGCTGAGTGGAGGTGAAACTAGTAACTCAAAAATGTACAGGAACTTCTATTGGGCTGCAAGTTTCAAACATTTTTGGACCTATTAGACTTCAATGGCCTCAAGCAAAAATGCCCAAAAAACACTCAATAAACGCTAAGAAAAAACCCTTATAAAAATGACCAAAGATGCTCAACTTAAGTGTAAATGTAGCTAAGAGGATTATGATCATTATAATACCAAACATGCCTATACTATAATGCCCAGGGGGCAGATGAAACACGTTACATCTATTAAGGAGAGCCTGCTGGAATATCATAAATGCTTCAGCACTCATATATAGTATCTCACAAAAGTGAGTACACCCCTCACATTTTTGTAAATATTTTATTCTATCTTTTCATGTGACAACACTGAAGAAATTACACTTTGCTACAATGTAAAGTAGTGAGTGCACAGCTTGTATAACAGTGTAAATTTGCTGTCCCCTCCTAACTCAGCACACAGCCATTAATGTCTAAACTGCTGGCAACAAAAGTGAGTACACCCCTAAGTGAAAATGTCCAAATTGGGCCCAAAGTGTCAATATTTTGTGTGGCCACCATTATTTTCCAGCACTGCCTTAACCTTCTTGGGCATGGAGTTCACTCGAGCTTCACAGGTTGTCACTGGAGTCCTTTTCCACTCTCCATGATGATATTATTGAGTTTGTGGATGTTAGAGACCTTGCACTCCTCCACCTTCTGTTTGAGGATGCCCCACAGATGCTCAATATGGTTTAGGTCTGGAGACATGCTTGGTCAGTCCATCCCCTTTACCCTCAGCTTCTTTAGCAAGGCAGTGGTCGTCGTGGAGGTGTGTTTGGGGTCGTTATCATGTTGGAATACTGCCCTGCAGCCCAGTCTCCAAAGGGAGGGGATCATGCTCTGCTTCAGTATGTCACAGTACAAGTTGGTATTCATGGTTCCCTCAATGAACTGTAGCTCCCCTGTGCCGGCAGCACTAATGCAACCCCAGGCCATGATACTCCCACCACCATGCTTGACTGTAGGCAAGACACACTTGTCTTTGTACTCCTCACCTGGTTGCCGCCACACACGCTTGACACCATCTGACTCAAATACGTTTATCTTGGTCTCATCAGACCATTGGACATGGTTCCAGTAATCCATGTCCTTAGTCTGCTTGTCTTCAGCAAATTGTTTGCAGGCTTTCTTGTGCATCATCTTTAGAAGAGGCTTCCTTCTGGGGCCATGAAGACTAATTTGATGCAGTATGCGGCGTATAGTCTGAGCACTGACATGCTGACCCCACCACCCCTTCAACCTCTGCAGCAATGCTGGCAACACTCATACGTCTATTTCCCAAAGACAACCTCTGGATATGATGCTGAGCATGTGCACTCAACTCCTTTGGTCGATCATGGCGAGGCCTGCTCTGAGTGGAACCTGTCATGTAAAACTGCTGTATGGTCTTGGCTACCCTGCTGCAGCTCAGTTTCAGGGTCTTGGCAATCTTCTTATAGCCTAGGCCATCTTTATGTAGAGCAACAATTCTTTTTTTTCAGATCCTCAGAGAGTTCTTTGCCTTGAGGTGCCATGTTGAACTTCCAGTGACCAGTATGAGAGAGTGAGAGTGATAACACCAAATTTAACATACCTGCTCCTCATTCACACCTGAGACCTTGTAACACTAAGAAGTCACATGACACCGGGAGGGAAAATGGCTAATTGAGCCCAATTTGGACATTTTCACTTAGGGGTGTACTCACTTTTGTTGCCAGCGGTTTAGACATTAATGGTATGTTTAGTTATTTTGAGGGGACAGCAAATTTACACTGTTATACAAGCTGTACACTCATGACTTTACATTGTAGCAAAGTGTCATTTCTTCAGTGTTGTCACATGAAAAGATATAATAAAATATTTACAAAAATGTAAGGGGTGTACTCACTTTTGTGAGATACTGTATCACACCTCATTGCTCTCTTGCTTTGGTGGGGTTGGCTCAGTGATACCCTATAGAGTAGTGGTAGGCAACCTTTGAGAGCATGGCCCCAACAAAAAGTAAGGACAGCATGGAGGAAACCTAGATAATTGTAATAAAACAAATGTCACTTTAAAAATATAAACTTAGCAGGCTGACTTCCTTAAATAGTTTTAGGCCTGGCTGGCCTCATGTCTGGCCTGGTTGTCTGCTCTGAGTTCTGTCTTGACTGGTTGAGTTATGTTCTGACCAGTGTATGTAGTATGCAGCACAGTGTCCAGGGGTCAGTAGTATGAAGGGCAGTGTACAGAGGTCAGTCGGATGTATTGCAGTGTACAGGGGTCATTAGTATGTAGAACAGTATACAGAGGTCAGTAACTTGTAGGGCAGTGACAGTGGGTCAGCAGGGTGGAGAACAGAGGTCAGTAAGGCAAAGGACAGGGGTCAGCAGGGCAGAGGACAGGGATCGGCAGGGCAAAGGTTAGCAGAGCAGAGAACAGGGTCAGCAGGGAGCCTTTGGCTCTGTTTCATTCGCAATTGAAATGGTGTACAGGGATGCATGGGACCCCTGCTGTGAGCCACTCCCGCTAGTGTGAACCCAGCCTCAATGAGTGAGCTGTCCCTTCTGCCCAGTCAATCTGGATAGTTGAAATCTCACCAGGCAGACCAAATTAATATTCTCTATTAAACTATTGTGAGGTTTATTTACTAAATGAGTAAGAGGGAATGTTCACTTTGCAAAGTGAATTTTCATTTGCAAAGTGCATTTATATTTACTTTTCATTTAGTTTAGTGAATGCTAAACTAAACTTAGTAACTTAGTAACTTTTGTAACTGTGAAAATTAGGCATGTGCGGTTCGTTTAGTTCTGAATTAAAATTCGGACAAATTTTAATTTTTTGGAGATTCTGATGTATCCGAATTTCCGAATTACAATATTACCAAATTTAAACTAATCCGATATAACGAGAAAAAAAATTGGACGAAATTCGAATTTGAATCATTTTCGAATAGTTTTCGAATTCGAATGGTTTTCAAATTCGAATAGTTTTCAAATTCAAATTCGAAAAGTTTTAAAATTTGAATAGTTTTCAAATTAGAATTAAATTTTTTTTCGAATCTGACTAGTTTTCCAATTTCCAAAGAGAATAAAATAGAATAGAAAATAAAGGAATAGAATAGACTAGAATATGATAGAAACAAATAGAATAAAATAGAATTACATAGAAAGAATACAGTGGTACCTCGGTTCACAAACTTAATTCTTGAACCGACTGTGGTTGTGAACCGAATTGGTCGCGAACCGAGGCAAATTTTATCATAGGGTTCGATGTTAATCAGGTTAATCCAAACTTTTTTTTTTTTTCTGAACCACAAAGATATGAAACAAAGTACAGTACAGTACAGTATGAAGAAAGAAAACACTAGCCTTGCACATTCTTGTCATTTGCATTACTGCTCCACATTTTTTTCTTACCACCATGCTTGCTCTGCATTTTCTTTCGAGCCATACTGGATGTATAGTACAGTATGTATGTGCTAAAAAGCACACCAAAAAGCTTTTCAATACTGTACTGTAAGTGTCTTCACAGTACTGTACACTTTAAGTGTCTCTCTTTGACCAGCGATCTTACCAGAGCAGGGCAAATGGCTGTGGCTCGAGTTCACAAACCAAAGCAAATTTTTGTGGACTCTTCTGTTCACGAACCGAGTTGTTCGTGAACAGAAGCGTTCATGAACCAAGGCACCACTGTATAACCATCTTCTAAATATCAAATTTCAAATAGAATAAATTTGAATTTGAATACATAAGAAAAGAATAGAAGAATAGAATAGAAGAAAAATAGAATAGACTATAATATAATAGAAAAGAATAGAATTAAAAAAAAACAATAGAATAGAAAGAATATAACCATTTCCCAAAATTCAAATAGAATCGATTTGAATTTAAATAGAATAGAAAAGAGTAGATTAGAATAGAATAGAAAATAACAGAATAGTATAGAAATAAACAACAGAATAGAATAGAATAGAATAGAAAGAATATAACCATCTTCCGAAATTCAACTTTTGAATAGAATAAATTTGCTTACTAAATAAAAATTTTCTTGGAAAAAAAAAAAGAATAAATTTGAATTTGAATACAAAATAAGAATAAAATAAAGAATAGAAAAGAATAGAATAGAAAATAAAATAATAGAATAGAAAATAATATAATAGCACAAACACATAAAAAAGAATATAATTAACCACTTACCAACCGGAAGGTTTTGCAGCTTTAGGACCAGAGCACTTTTTGCGATTCGGCACTGCGTCGCTTTAACTGACAATTGCGCGGTCGTGTGATGTTGCACCCAAACAAAATTTGCGTCCTTTTTTTCCCACAAATAGAGCTTTCTTTTGGTGGTATTTGATCGCCTCGGCGTCATTTCTTATCGCCGCTATAAACAAAAGAAGAGCGACCATTTTGCAAAAAAACCCAAATTTCTTACTTTTTACTAAAATTCAAATAAAAAAAAAAATATAAAAAAACATTTTTTTTCACCGTTTTTGGCCGATTTATATAATTCCTCATATTTGTGATAAAAAAATTGCAATCGGCGTTTATTGATTGGTTTGCGCAAAAGTGGCCGCGTTTACGGATGGTGAGAATTCATTTCTGGGGTTTTTATTTTTTTTTTTTATTTTTTACTAGTAATGACGGCGATCTGCGATTTTTAACGGTAATGCAATATTGGGGCGGACATTTCGGGCATTTTTGACACTTTTTTGGGACCAATGACATTTATTCAGCGATCAGAAATTTAAATGTCCACTGATTACTGTATAAATGTCATTGGCAGTGAAGGGGTTAACCTGGGGGGGAGAGCTAGGGGTTAACTGTGTTCCCTGGGTGTGTTCTTACTGTGGGGGGGGGTTGGGCTAACATGGGCATGAGAGATCTAATTGATCCCAGTGACAGGGATCAGTAGATCTCTCATGCCCCCACTAAAAGAGCGGGGAACTGCCGTGTT
Organism: Glandirana rugosa; assembly: GCA_018402905.1. Taxonomy (NCBI): domain Eukaryota; kingdom Metazoa; phylum Chordata; class Amphibia; order Anura; family Ranidae; genus Glandirana; species Glandirana rugosa. The sequence goes on from BLSH010146471.1 coordinate 1,321,496, forward strand.
TACATCGGCGGTTCCCCGTTCTCTCCCTGTAGCCGCTCATCGCGGCTCGCCGGCGGACTTCGGGTCCGCCCGAGCCGCGGGCACACTCCTCAGGAGTGCGGCGGGTGCGCGCGCGCGCCCCCTGGTGGCTGAATGCAGATCGCCGCTTATTTACGGCGATTCGCGCTCAGCGTCCCGACTGCCGCCGTGAAATCACGGCGCGCGGTCGGGAACCTGTTAAAAAAACAATAGAATAGCATAGATTAGAACAGAAAGAATATAACCATTTCCCAAAATTCAAATATAATCAATTCAAATTTGAATAGAATAGAAAATAATAGAGTAGAATAGAATAGAAAATAACACAATAGTATAGAAAAAAAACAACAGAATAGAATAGAAAACAATTGATTAGAATAGGAAGATGGTTATATTTAATCTATTCTATTCTATTCTGTTGTTTTATTCTTTACTATTGTGTTATTTTCTATTCTATTATACTCCATACTTTTCTATTCTATTCAAATTTGAATTGATCCTATTTACATTTTGGAAAATGGTTATATTATTTCTATTCTATTGAGTTTTTTTAAATTCTATTCTTTTATATACTATTTGAATTTCAGAAGAGGGTTATAATGTTTCTATTTTATTCTATTTTTTTATTCTATTCTATTCCTTTCTAATTTATTCTATTCCATCTATTCTGTTCATTTATTTTCTATCTCATTTTGTTCTGTTTTACTCTATTATATTGTATTCATTTTATTTTCTGTTATATTATTTTCTATTGTATTCTATTTTTTTCTATTTTATTCCTTTTTTTACTATTCTATTTTATTCTCTTTGGAAATTGGAAAATGATTCGAATTTGAAAACTGTTCAAATTTGAAAATGATCCAAATTTTAAAACTATTCTAATTCGAAAATGTTTTGAATCAATTCGAACACGAATAAGCAAATTCCAAAAAATGAATTAAACAAATGAAATGAATCTAACTAAACACATTTATGTAAATAACGCATCAAAATGAATAAAAACAAAACAAATTTTCTCGTTCTGCACAGGTATAGTGAAAACTCACTTTTTGGTTGAGGTCAGCACAGCTTCACCTCATTCACTAAGCTAAGCAAATTGTCAATTTAGAAAGGGAACATGCTCAGCTCCATTGTCTCCAAAAAGCAAAGTGCACACATTCAAGGACTCAAATGCAAAGGGACATTTTACATAAAAACTGCAGTAAATGACGTATTCTTTTGCATGATAACCTCTATTAGTGATTGTTTTATATGGCATTTAAAACATTGCATTTTTAGCAATTGGTAAAAAAGAAGAAGCTCATAATGATAGTTCTAATGTAAAGAGAACTATTTGCATGGGATGTGCTAGAAAGAAATTGCTCTGTCCAAATTCGACTTCTCTCTTTTTCTACTTCTTCCCCCATTCTTCTCTTATTTTTTCTTACTTCCTCCCCCACCCTACCCTCTCCTAGCCTTTTTTTGTCCTACTGCCCTTCCCCTAGCTCTCTCTTCTATCCAGCCATCATATCACCTGCCTACCCCACTTAGTTTCAATCTGATATAGCTTTAGATTTAGCTTTAGGTAACACAAAGCCTCACATTCCCTTCATCTAGCTCTATAATTAGTCTTGAATTTAGAATATTGGACTTCATCCAGGAGAACAGTGTAGAGGTACTGTGATGATTACACCTAGAATCCCTTGTTATTCTATGAACATGGACCTTTCGACTCCTTGTATTGGGTCATTTGTGATCCATGATTTCTTGATCTCATGTTGTTTTACTTGCTATACCTGTATGCTTACCTGTTCACCTTCAAACCAATAACCAAGAAAGTAACAGCTCGGATTATGGTATACAAAGGGTAAAAAAAATCCTAAAGCAGCGCAATCTAGACAACTTTTCGATGTGTACAAATTAACCACTTCAGCTCCGGGAGGATTTCCCACTGTAGGACCAGAGCACTTTTTGCGATTCGGCACTGCATCACTTTAACTGAAATTGCGCGGTCGTGCGACGTTGTACCCAAACAAAATTTTTGTCCTTTTTTCCCCACAAATAGAGCTTTCTTTTGGTGGTTTTTGATCACCTCTGCATTATTTCTGATCCCCGTTATAAACAAAAAAAAGCGACAATTTTTTAATAAAACAATATTTCTTACTTTTTGCTAAAATACAAATCCAAAAAAACATATAAAAAAACAAATTTATTCATCGGTTTTTGCCGATTTATATTCTCCCTCATATTTTAGGTAAAAAAAAAATCGCAATCTGCGTTTATTGATTGGTTTGCACAAAAGTTGCCGCGTTTATAAACCATTAATTTTTTTATTTTTTGGTAATGGCGGTGATCTGCGATTTTTATCGGGACTGTGATATTGGGGCGGACATGGCGGACATTTTTGACACTTTTTTGGGACCAATGACATTTATAGAGCGATCAGAAATGTATTTATGTATAAATGTCATTGACAGTGAAGGGGTTAGCCTGGGGGGGGGGGCGCTCTAGGGGTTAACTGTGTTCCCTGGGCGTGTTCTAACTCAGGGCCGCCTTAATAACGTCAAGGGCCCCTGGGCAAAGTAATACTCTGGGGCCCCTACCAGCCTGCCCCAATTTACGCATCTAATCTCAAGAATTAAAGTATAAATAGTTGATAGAATTAAACATATATTTATTAGTACTTTCAATAAAATAGATTTTAAACAATAAGAAAACATGCCGTATATCAAAGACTAATTAATACAAAGGGCACAGTATAGGGGGGGGGGGTCAAGAGGGCCCAATTCTTGGATCAGGAGGGCACAGTACAGGCTCCGGGATGCTGCCATCCCGGGACAGCTTGGTAAAAAAGCATGACTGTCCCGACACATCCAGCATGGTTGGCAAGTATGATATTATGCAAGATTATCACGGGGCCCTCATGCACCTGGAGCCCCTGGGCAGTGCCCGGATGGCAAGTATGATGTTATGCAAGATTATCACGGGGCCCACATGCACCTGGGGCCCCTGGGCAGTGCCCAGGGGTGCCCATGCATTAAGATGGCCCTGTTCTAACTGTGAGGCGGCTGGGCTGTCAGGAGCATATGAGATCTAACTGATCCCAGTGACAGAGATCAGTAGATCTCCGTCATGCTGCCTGAAAGCGCAGGAACCACCATGTTTACATCGGCAGTTCCCCATTTTTCAGCTGTGGCCTGCAATCACGGCTTGCTAGCCATGCTCTGCAGCAGTAAATGTATGCGAGCCGGTTGGGAACAGGTTAAAGCCACTTTGAAAATTAAACATAACAAATTCATTTTAAGGCCTCATGCACACAGGATGCTTTTGGTCATTTTTTCAGCAGCTGTTTTTAGCTTCAGAGTTTTTTTCCTACAGTCAATAAACCCTCCATCCTGTTATCCTATGTGTCCATGCACATATAGGCTGTTATCAGCTGTTTTTAGCTGGGAAGTTGTTAAAAAAAACCCAAGACTAGTGGGTTCCGAGAGACGTTTTTCAGCTCAATCGCTCAAAAATGCGCAAAAACGCGGCTCCCCAATATTTTTGGACATTTTTGATCTATTGAGGAAAAAAAAATGCTCAAAAATGCTACTGCTCAAAACACTAGTGCAATAATGCTGAAAAAGCTGAATAACTCACTACAAAGCTACAGACGTCTTTAGAATGTCCAGTGTGCACGAGGCCTAAGTCTCGTATTCTATGGGCTTGATATACTATAGATCAGCCTTTCTCAATCTTTACAACACCGAGGAACCCTTGAAATAGTTCTCCGGTTTCGGGGAACCCCTGCTAAAAATTAAAAATCAACAACTCGTGATACATTAGTGTGATAGTCAATGGGAAGAATGCTCCTTACACTTGTGGTCATTGGGAAGAATTACCCCTTACAGATAGCTAAAAAGATCAATGATATCATTGGGAATTTATGAGAGGTAGAAATTGATCATTGCTCAAGGAACCCCTTGCAACCTCTGGAGGAACCCTGGTTGAGAAACCCTGCTATAGACAAATAGACTGCTCATTTTTCAAGGGAAGTTGCATATAGCAAGGGAATTTTCCCCAGAGCTTAGTGAATATAGTGAAGCTCTGCTGACTTCCACCATCAATCACGTGCACGCAAAAATGCTATTTTTGTTTTTTTATCCTCGCACAATTGGGTATTCTTTGCATAATAAAATTCAAAGCGGAGTTCCACACTGTTTTTTGTTTATTAAAAGTCAGCAGCTACAAAAAGTGTAGCTGCTGACTTTTAATAAACAGTAACTTACCTGTCTCAAAGCCTCGCTTGTCTCCCCGCTCCTCCCGACGGCCCCGCCATTCCAAGTGTGGGCACCCGGCCCGGCTTCACGGCCGGGCACCCACTGCGCATGGCCAGGCAATCTTCTGGGACCTGTGATGTCTCCCAGAAGATTGCCAGGAGGGAGGGCCGCCTAGGAGGAGAGGAGGAGTCGCCTAGGCGGCCCAGAGGCGGAAGGTGGAAGAGGGACAGGAAGTCCCTCTGAAACCTGGGGACACAGTCCCCCCCCAAAAAAATGACATGCCAAATGTGGCATGTAAGGGGGTGAGGAGTGCTTAAAGCGGAAGTTCAATTTTTGGGTGGACCTCCGCTTTAACGCATTCACAAAACTCCAGGGCAAATTCCCTTGAAAAGTGAACAGCCTATTTGCCTTTAATAAATGAACCCCTATATGTTGCGCATTCACTAATTTAGCTAGCTGAGAATTTGCCTCCAGATAAAGATCTTAATAATGTGATTTCCTTTTTGCAATCACAGGGGAAGGTCATGTTACAAAGGAAACAGCTTGTTGATTATCTGTTTTCACTTCCTCACAGATATATTTCCCTGCAGCTGTGCCACACTCAGTGCTCACAGTGGAAGTTCCTTGGTGGTCAGACACAGTACCAGAATGAGCAACTGGGTGGTAAACGAAGGACTTTCCATCATTGTTATTGTGAGTAAGAAAATCTATACATATCTTCTAGCACCTGTACATGCAATAGCTAACACTACAAATTTTAACACAAAACATCAATTTACTAGATCAATATAATGCAAGGCAGGTCTAACCATTACTGTATAGTAATTCATGGACTTTAAACTGCCATGATATAACAAAATAGCTGCCGCTAACTCTGCTAAGGAAAGCCACACTTTACTGCTGAAAAAATATTTTTGTATGCAATGCTAAATAACTATAGCAAGGTATTCAATACACCTAATTTTTTGCTAGGTTGCAATTCACTAAAAACTGGGGCATAAAACATGTATTTATACAGAATGTTTCATTTAAATTGTCACTGCAGGATAGTGTTTACTATGAAGCCTCATATTCACATTGTGATGCATTTTATTGAGTTTTGATAGGTATCAAACATTAAAACATTTAGGCAATGCAAGGTTGGGTAACATTGAAAAATGGTTTTAATAAAACATCATACTATCAGTACATATATCATCGCAAATTCGCAATGAAGGCAATTTTTCTTTGTCTGTTTTGTTGTTGTTGATGAGAGCTTTTGACAGTGGGGTGAGATGTGGGTTATAAGCATTGCATACTTTTTAAACAACCAGGCTTGTATGAGATGGTAAATATGAAGGGACATCTCACATAGAAATGATGCGCAATTTAGCAATAATTAGGCATATTAAAAAAAAAAATTGCATAACGATTCGCAAATGGATCTTAAAAACATTTCTTTACCCTTAGGGATTCACAGATTACTGTACTTCTTGATCACGTGTACTGTTATATGTACTATACTAAGTATTTTAGTTGCTAATGATAGTTTTGTGTGCAATTTATATATATACCTTGATGTGGAGTTTATTGAATCAGACTTATGCAGTTTAGTTCTACTGGGATTTACTGGGAAAGTTATGGGTTCCAAACATTTGTCCACAAAAAATGTTTGTTCCTGTACATGCCTAATAACAAAGACCATTAATCTTGTGCATTTGCTTTATGCATTCCCCACCATGCATTCATGCTTTATATTGTATTCAGAATTTACATTCACATTACTTTTTAAATGGGGTTGTTATTAAAATTATTTTGAAAAGTTTTTTTTTTATTAACCACTTAAGGACCAGAAGGATTTCCCACATTAGGACCAGAGCATATTTTGCAATTCGGCACTGCGTCATTTTAACTGACAATTGCGCGGTCGTGCGACGTTGTACCCAAACAAAATCAACGCCCTTTTTTCCCCACAAATTGAGCTTTCTTTTGGTGGTATTTGATCCCTTCTGTGTCACTTCTGATCGCCGCTATTAACAAAAAAAGAGCAACAATTTTGAAAAAAAAAACAATGTTTTTTTACTTTTTGCTATAATACATATCCAAAAAAAAATATAAAAAACTAATTTATTCATCAGTTTTGGCCGATATATATATTCTTCCTTATATTTGTGCTAAAAAAATTAGCGATCGCCGTTTATTGATTGGTTTGCGCAAAAGTTGCCGCATTTACAAACCATAAGAATTCATTTATGGCGTTTTTACAAATTTTTTTTTCCGGTGATCTGCGATTTGTATTGGGACTGCGATATTGCAGCGTTCTTGTCAGACATTTTTGACACTTTTTTGGGACCAATGATATTTATACAGCAATCAGAAATTTAAATATCCACTGATTACTGTATAAATGTCATTGGCAGTGCCAATCTGCAGCAGAAAATGTACACGAGCCGGTCAGGAACCGGTTAAAGGACCATAAAATACTTAAAATGTTGGTAAAACATAAATGGCATAAACAAGACAGGGGTCTAATTGATTTCAATATTATCTTTCAGCTGGCATGGCTTGGACTGAATGCATACCTATTTTGGAATTTTTACCTTGTCTATGATGAAGGCCCACGATATATCTATTCTAGAGAGATTTATGGGGTAAGTACTTGTGCTGCCATTTCACTTACTGTCTTTTTGAAAACTGGTCATTAACTCTAATTAAAGGAACCATTATCAGTGAAATACAGAAACCAGCTTTTACAACTCTTCTTTTTAGTACTGATTTTTTAACTTTATATAACCTGTACATACATTGATTTGTTTCATTTTTATTAACTATATGTTTATAAAAAAGTCTAAAGATGAGTATAGAAACCAATCTTTTATTTCTTGCCTTAGTACAGCACTGTCATTTTTAAACCTTATCTTTCCTGACAGATACTGTATAAAATTGTGCTTTCTTATTAAATATGGGTTTATAAAAAAGTTTACAGTTGACCATAGCTAGCTACAGTCTGCCTTTTGACTGAGAATTCCTATTTGAAACATGGATAGCAAATATACCATTTAAAACCCAATTTAAGTTTTAGTTTAAAACAGCTTAATACATTCCAGCAGTGGTGGCCCGTCCATAAGGGGTGCAGGGGCACCGCCCCCCGTATCCATGCGTCCGTCCCCTAATCTACATGCAGGGCCGGAAGCATGGATTTCAATGGGGGTTTTTTTTTTGAAGCACATGATTAGAGCCTGAGGCTCTAATTGGCTTCAAAAAGGGTGGGCTTGGGGCGCACAGCTTTGCGCCCTGAGCCCACCCAGTTGTGTGACAATAGCGAATTAATATTCGTTATATTCTTCCTGCTTCTCCTCCCTGCCAATCAGGAAGCGAGTCTTTAGACCTGATTGGCTGAGAGGAGAAGGGACCATATTGGCTGCCGAGGAGGAGGAGATGCAGGGTGAAGCCATCCTGAAGCCGCTGAGGAACAGGAGATGCAGAGTGAAGTCGCCAAGGAGGAGGAGACGTAGGAAGGAGCTGTAGCTGCCCGTGACCTAGATGGGGTAAGTGTTTTTTTTGCCGCCCCCCCCCCAAAAAAAATGGAGTACCAGCCTCCACTGCATTCCAGTTATATCGAAACAAAGGGTGTTCACTGTCTTACATCTTGTTTCTTTCAAAATGCAGCCACAGCCTGAGTAGAAAAACCTGTTCCTTGTCAGCATGCTCCAAAGTGGGACCCTTGCTCTCTGTTTGAAAGCAAACTAGAGCTCTCCAATTAACAAAGCTCATGCTCCTGCTGATTTGAGAGCTGTGGCTGTGAGCTGTGACTTAGTAGAGGGCGTGTCGGACTTCTGCAGAGAGATTACTGCTTCCACAAAGAGAGTGAGGGTCCAACTCAGCAGCATGTTGGCAGGAGACAGACTTTTCTACCCAGGTCTTGGCTTTAACCACTTGACCTCTGGAAGATTTATCCCCCCTTCATGACCAGACCATTTTTTGCGATACAGCACTGCGTTACTTTAACTGACAATTGCACGGTCATACAATGCTGTACCTAAATAAAATGTTTGTAATTTATTTTCCACAAATAGAGCTTTCTTTTGGTGTTTAGTATTTGATCACCACTGCATTTTTTTATTTCTTGCGCTATAAACGACCGACAATTTTGAAATAAAAGCCAATATTTTGTACTTTCTGCTATGAAACATATCCAATAAAAAAATGTAAAAAAATCAAATTTCTTCATAAATTTAGGCCAATATGTATTCTGCTACGTGTTTTTGGTAGAAAAATATCCCAATAAGTGTATATTGACTGGTTTACGTGAACGTTATAGTGTCTACAAACTTTGGGATATATTTATGGAATTGTTGTTTATTTTTTATACTAGTAATGGCAGTGATCTTATAGCAGGACTGCAATATTATGGCAGACAATCAGACACTAACTGACACTTTTGACACTTTGCGGGAACCAGTGACATTAATACAATATTCAGTGCTAAAACTATGCACTGTCACTAACGACACTGGTTGGGAATGGGGTTAAACATCTAGGGCAATCAAAAGGTTATATGTGTGCCTAACCAGTGTTTTTGTGTACCCTGTGAGGTGCTTTTACTAAGTGAAGACATAGATTTTGTTCCCTACTTTGCAGGAACACAAAATTAATCCCTTCCCCCCTGTCAGAATGGGGATCTGCCTTGTTTACACAGGTAAAATGCTGTTCTGTGTGTTATACAGATGATCGGTGGGTGCCGGAGGACATCCAGTGCCCGTCACCCACAGATTTGCTTCTGCTGTAAATAATCAAAGCAAAAGTGTCCCGTAGGCAGCACACACTCCCCCTGCAGTTGGAAGTACAGAATTGCTTATATATATGTTATTCTGCGCAGGAGAGCCGTCCTGTAGCAGTAAAACTGCTGTGGGGTGGGCGGCAAGTGGTTAAACATATTCTGGGGAAACTAATAAAAAATGTACTACTTTTTTATAGTAGTATCCTTAAAAATACCTGCTCCTCATTCAGGCAAGCATTTGCGCCAGTTTCATTAATAGAACCAACACGTGCAACAAATACAGGCAGTTCTTCCACTACTTAACCACTTCAGCCCCGGAAGGATTTCCCACTTTAGGACCAGAGCCCTTTTTGCGTTTCGGCACTGGGTCGCTTTAACTGACAATTGCGCGGTCATGAGCCGTTGTACCCAAACGAAATTTGCGTCCTTTTTTTCCCACAAATAGAGCTTTCTTTTGGTGGTATTTGATCCCCTCTGCGTCATTTCTGATGACAAAAGAAGAGCGACAATTTTGCAAAAAAACCCAAATTTCTTACTTTTTGCTAAAATACAAATCCAAAAAAAATATATAAAAAAACATTTTTTTCTATCGGTTTTGTTCGATTTATATTCTTCCTCATATTTTTGGTAAAAAAAACCGCAATCGGCGTTTATTGATTGGTTTGCGCAAAAGTTGCCGTGTTTACGGATGATGAGAATTCATTTCTGGGGTTTTTATTTTTTTTTTATTTTTTACTAGTAATGGCGGCGATCTGCGATTTTTAGTGGTACTGCGATATTGCAGCGGACATGTCGGACCATTTTGACACTTTTTTGGGACCATTGGCATTTATACAGCGATCAGTGCTATAAAAATCTATCTATTGGACTATCGGATGAGGAGGAACATCCTGAACCCGAGCACCTGACACAGGTGTGCATACTTTTATAATGAACTGAATTTCGTTGTGCTCTGGGTTCTGAGCGGTGCACCTTTGTGGTTTGCAGTGCTATAAAAATGCAGTGATTACTGTGTAAATGCTATTGGCAGTGAAGGGGTTAACCTGCAGGGAGTGCTCTAAGGGTTAACTGTGTTCCCTGGGTGTGTTCTAGCTGTGTGGGGACTGCCCTGGCTGGGGAAAGGGGATGATCACAGCTTCCATTTACAGGAAGGCTGTGATCATCGCCCTTCCCCCTTCAACAGAACGGAGGTCCGTGTTTACATACACGGTCCTCCATTCTTTCAGTGCGGGGGAGCCATCGCGGGTAGCCAGCGGCGATCGAGTCCGCCCTACCCGCTCCCTGGCTCCCCCCGAATACAGTGAGCACGCGAGCGAGCCTCCAGCGGCGCGCGCGCTCACAATGCTAGTTATGGCGGCCGCCGTCCTGCGACCGCTTGTCGCCGTCACGCTGCGGCGGGCGGTCGGCAGGTGGTTAAGAACCTGTCACTATGGCTGCAACAGAGTCTTAATGAATTATTGCCAGTTTGCAGAATAGTAAATCAGCAGTAATTAAAGTAACAAACTTTTTTAGTTTTAAATAGAGTGGAGAGGCATTGGAACATCTGTCCTTTTGTATTGCTGTTTGTGCCCCTGTAGGTTCACCCTCTCTATTTGTCTTGATTACCAGTATCATTGAAAGTGAAAGTAAATGAAAATCCAAAATTTTGGGTTGATCCCAGAAAAGTAATAAAGGGGAACTCTTCCTAAGGCAGACACTCGTTCTGGTGACCCAATGAATTCTCTTAATTTTCAAGCATTTCCTCTCATTGCCTGTTTGGCTATGGGACAGGAAGTGAAGGTAAATCTCCCCAATGGGAATCAAATGGTGAAAAAAATCTGACCGGGGTTATAACCCTCCCTTGCTCTTTCCAAAATAAAAAAAGGTTTTGCCAATAGTTCTACTCTAAGACCAGTTCTGAACTGGCACATAGACAAATGCTAGCGTTCAGAGTGGAGCAAGTCTCGAATGTGACAGCATCCTACACAGGGCTCTATCCCTGGCTTCACTGCGCTATCAGCCAGGAGATTCCCAGGCCAAAGCTAAATGTAAACAAAGAGCACGGGACACTGGCAATGCTATTACTCAAATATGGCAATGCCCATGTTTTTGAAATGACAAGTAACAGGGGAGGCGGATCTGATGGGGAACTAGTCTCTATGGGCATAGTACCTGTTGGGTGGGTGGAGCCTTGTGAGGAACTAAGAAGCTAGTTCCCTATCACATCCACCTTTGATTGACAGCACGCGGCAATGGGTAGATTCCATAGCAGTGGGCTTGATGGGGAACTAGTCTCTCAGTTACCCATCAAGATTCATCCATCTCATTAGAAACGTTCTCAGCCATGTACCTGTCTGTGGTCACCAGCAGCCAGGAAGGGAGCGCACTGAGCAAGGAGTGTCCAAAATAGACATTCCAACCTCAGTAGCAGCCTCTGATAGATTAGTGTGCCTGTTTCTGCTAGCACTGGCAATTTTGGTGCAGAGGACCAGCAGAACCCTAAATGGTGTCCACAACACACTTTGTGAATTTCCCTAATATTGTTTTGATGCACCTGCAATGTATTTGGGTGATTTAAACTGAAATTTTAATTGAGCTTTAAGGAGACCATGCAACTGTCTATTTCAAAGATTTATACAGTATACAAGGGTAAAGCACCAGGTAAAGCACTCTGTTGACCAAAATGTTGCATCTTTATATTTACAAAGTTCATTCAGCAACAGTAGACTGGAGTAGAAAGAGACATTTTTTTCATGAGGTAAGGGCAGGAGGGTGTTGTTTCAGGCAGGAGATGAGGCCCACACCATCCCTTATAAAGCCATTAGCTGCTTTCTTTTAATAGGGAGGCACAGTGGTGTAGTGGATAGCACTTTCGCCTGGCAGCAAAAGGGTCGCTGGTTTGAATCCGAACCACAACACTACCTGCCTGGAGTTTGCATGTTCTCCCTGTGCCTGTGTGGGTTTCCTCTGGGTACTTCGGTTTCCTCCCACACTCCAAAAGACATACTGGCAAGTAAATTAGATTGTGTCTAAATTGGCCCTAGTATATGTATGAATGTGAGTTAGGGACCTTAGATTGTAAACTCCTTGAGGATAGGGACTGATGTGAATGTACAATATATATATATATAAGTACCTGAAATAAAATACTAATAAATACTGGGAATGTGTGTACCTGCACTATTTACCCTTGTTACCCCTGCAAGAGAAGAATCTGCTATGGTCATCACTGAGGTGTGCATAATGCTAAAGGTGGAAGATGCCATTTACCATGCTGTCACAGGAGACACAAAATATAGATGCTGTGAACTGCAAATAAGCCAAACAGTTTTCTGGCATTAAGCAACAGCAGGAGACACATCATACAGATTGTACCATCATAACTGGAAAATCTGATAGGGCTGGTAATTCATTATTACTGTGAGACTGGATTTGCAGCACCACCTATACCTACAGTAGTTCCTGTCAGATGGTTGGCTTCTGGTGACTCTTTCCATATATCTTATTTTTAATGCCTTTTGTCATCATATTGAGTTTATACTTGTATACTAACCTAAATTTATTTTTTTATCATCCTGTATGCAGTCAGCCCTAGCTTGGGCCAGAGCTCCAGCAGCGTGCCTGAACTTTAACTGTCTGCTTATCTTACTGCCAGTATGCCGAAACCTTCTTTCCTTTCTCCGTGGATCAAGTGCGGTAAGAATATAGTTAAAGTTGTTGAACTTAATCAAGTGAAGTAAAGAAATCTCTTTAGTTCCCAAATAGCTAGTATAACAAATCCAATCCCATTCCATGGCTCTAACTCAGCTTATTTGGCTTTAATAATAGAGAATTTGTTAATTTCGCGTTTTGTTTGAAGCGACTGAATGCAAAGACATAAAACTTTTCATAAGACGTTTACACGGCTTTAAAATTGTGATAGGGTAAAAAAGGATAACCCTGGTGCTCTGGGTGATGTTTTCTTATTAACAGACTTGTAAGTCTCATTGATGAGGTTCTCACAGCTGATACAGTATCTTAGTTACCTAATGTTCAGTGAAGACAGATTAAATTGGTTCTTGTTCAATAATTTTTACTTATTTTCACACTGTATAAAAACAGCAAAAAACAATGTACAATATCTCACAAAAGTGATACCCTTCACATTTTTGTAAATATTTTATTATATCTTTTCATGTGACAACACTGAAGAAATGACACTTTGCTAAAGTAAGTAAAGTAAGTGTAAAGTAGTGAGTGTGCAGTAACAAAAGTGAAAATGTCCAAATTTGGTCCAATTAGCCATTTTCCCTCCCTGGTGTCATGTAACTCATTAGTGTTACAAGGTCTCAGGTGTGAATGGAGAGCAGGTATGTTAAATTTGGTATTGTCGCTCTTACTCTCTGATATTGGTCACTGGAAGTTCAACATGGCACCTCGTGGCAAAGAACGCTCTGAGGATCTGAAAAAAGAATTCTTGCTCTACATAAAGATGGCCTAGGCTATATGAAGATTGCCAAGACACTGGAATTGAGCTACAGCACGGTGATCAAGACCATAAAGCGTTTTAACAGGACAGGTTCCACTTAGGCCTCACCATGGTAGACCAGAGAAATTGAGTGCACATGCTCAGTGTCATATCCAGAGGTTGACTTTGGGAAATAGACATATGAGTGCTGCCAGCATTGCTGCAGAGGTTGAAGGGGTGGGGGGTTAGCCTGTCAGTGCTCAGACCATACGCTGCACACTGCATCAAATTGGTCTGCATGGCTGCCGTCCTAGAAGGAAGGATGCACAAGAAAGCCGACAATCATTTTGCTGAAGACAAGCAGACTAAAGATATGGATTACTGGAACCATCTCCTGTGGTCTGATGAGACCAAGATAAACGTATTTGGATCAAATGTGTCAAGCGTGTGTGGTGGCAACCACGTGAGGAGTACAAAGACAAGGGTGTCTTGCCTACAGTTCAGCATGGTAGTGGGAGTGTCATGATCTGGGACTGCATGGGTGCTGCTGGCACAGGGGAGCTACAGTTCATTGAGGGAACCATAAATGCCAACATGTATGGTGACATACTAAAGCAGAGCATTATCCCCTCCCTTCGGAGACTCTGCCACAGGGCAGTATTCCAACATGATAATGACCCCAAACACACCTCCAAGTTGACCACTGCCTTGCTAAAGAAGCTGAGGGTAAAGTTGATGGACTGACCAAGCATGTCTCCAGACCTAAACCCTATTGAGCATCTGTGGGGCATCCTCAAATGGAAGGTGGAGGAGTGCAAGCTCTCTCACATCCACCAGCTCCGTGATGTTGTTATGGAGGATGGGAAGAGGACTCCAGTGGCAACCTGTGAAGTTCTGGTGAACTCCATGCCCAAGAGGGTTAAGGCAGTGATGGAAAATAATGGTGCCCACACAAAATATTGACACGTTGGGCCCAATTTGGTCATTTTCAGTTAGGGGTGTACTCACTTTTGTTGCCAGCGGTTTAGACATTAATGGTTGTGTGTTGAGTTATTTTGAGGGGACAGCACATTTACACTGTTATACAAGCGGTACACTCACTACTTTACATTGTAGCAACACGTCATTTCTTCAGTGTTGTCACATGAAAAAATATATAATAAAATATTTACAAAAATGTGAGGGGTGTACTCACTTTTGTGAGATACTGTACATGAGAGTGTACCAAAAGCTGCGAAGACCACTTACATCATGATAGATGAGGTAAAATCCCCTTCATTCAAAGAATACAGATTGAGATTAGAGTTGAGCGAACCTCTGGAAGTTCGGGTTCTGCTGGTCCGGCCGAACTTCGGGACAAAGTCCGGGTCCGGGTCCGGACGGAACCCGAACGATCGCACGGACAACGAACCCCATTGAAATCAATGGGGACCCGAACTTTTAGGCACAAAAATGGCTGTAACAAAGTCATGGAAAGCCCCAGAGGGCTGCAAAAGGAAGTAAAATGGGGGTAAGGGTAGGGCAAGTGCCCTACAAAAAAATGGGGACAGGGAAATAACTTTAAATATTTTTAAAAAAATAAAAACATAAAAAAAAGCAAAAATGGAGGTGAATGTGGATCATCTTCAAACTGTGTCTGAAAAGTATTAATTAACGGTAGAAGCCATATAACTGTTCTAAAATCATCTTCAAACTAGGGCAAGTGCCCTACAAATAAATGGGGATAGGGAAAATAAAT
>BLSH010146471.1:1341125-1355606 GCA_018402905.1 Glandirana rugosa
ATCGGAGAAATATGTATACTCTACCAAACTGTGTATGGTTGTAGTGGAGTAGTCATCGGGATCTCCAGAATGGGTTGTTGAAGGATGACGGACTACAAAATGGGTGGGAGTTTCCTAGAGTTAATCACAACTCGCTTGGGCCTGACATTGCAAACCCAGGCATGGCTTGAAAACCCACAGGCACCGTGCCTGGGCCTGGGCCTGTAAAGTTTTTAGTAAGCCCAAGCCAGGCCCCAAGACGATAAAATGAGGTGCACAACTCTTCGACGTCCCGTCGGTTAGTTGTTCGCAAAGTGACCAAACGGGAATCTTCGGTAGTGTCGGTACGGATTCAACACGTGGAGTAAAATAGCAGAACCCCGGACCGAACCCGAATGATTTTTGAAATGTCCGGGTCCGGGTCCGTGCCACGGACACCCAAAAGTTCGGTACGGACCCAAACGTTACAGTCCGGGTTCGCTCAACACTAATTGAG
Source organism: Glandirana rugosa (assembly GCA_018402905.1). Classification (NCBI taxonomy): domain Eukaryota; kingdom Metazoa; phylum Chordata; class Amphibia; order Anura; family Ranidae; genus Glandirana; species Glandirana rugosa. Next base: position 1,341,601 of record BLSH010146471.1, read on the forward strand.
ATCCTTTGAGGGTGGGTAAAACATCAGGCAGTAGGAAGTTGTTGGGTAAGACCTCTAGGGCTACTGATGAGGTGATGTTGGTATGTGTCAAACCATCTCATATGTATAAAGAGGCTACAGCCTGAAGGAGCAGATAAAAGAAGAGGGGCTGCTAGGAAGCTGAAAGGAGGAAGAGGGGTGAAAGAAACTGCAAAGAAGAGGGGAGGTGGGAAGTGGTGGAGATCGGGGTGAGGGGGAGTCAGCCGAGGGGGGGGGGGGAATATAGGCATCATTATGGTCATTGTTTTTATGTGGTGCTTGTTTTCATAAGTCTAATAGCCTGCAATCAAACCTCTTGAGAAAATTGTAATGATCCAGGGGTCCAAGACTTGCCAGAATTTAGGCATTGTGTTCTGCAGTCGAGCCATCACCTTTTTGTTAACTAATGTCCAATGCATTCTGTTTTTAACCTCTGAAATAGGGACGCGTGGTGATAGCCAAGCGTGTGCTAGAACCAGTTTGGCTGTTCTAAGAATGTGTGTTATGAGAATAAACTGAATGTTGGTAAGCCTTTAAGGCAGGCATCCTCAAACTACGGCCCACCAGCTGTTGCGGAACTACACATCCCATGAGGCTTTGTAAAACTCTGACTTTCACGGACATGACTAGGCATGATGGGAAATGTAGTTCCTGAACAGCTGGAGGGCCATAGTTTGAGGACCCCTGCTTTAAGGTGTGCAGTTCAGAAAGGCCTTAGGGGAGTCTAGTGCGGGGATTGGTCGAAAGAGAGCACCAAGGACTTGGTGCACTTGCTGTCAAAAGTTTTGAGTGATTGGACAGGCTGTATTTAATTTTATGTAATTTTTATATATACATATAACAAAAGAACAATTTATTCTAAACAATCTTATCATTGAGTTTTGAAATTATATGTGAGTATTGGGACAACATTTTTGATCCCCCTGTTTCATTATAGATTGAAAACTATGGATTTTTTGGTACTGATTGGTAGCCAGAAATCATGGAATCTAGGCTGCCTAGACTTGCAGCTGGGGAACAGAAGGTTTTTTACTCATGACAAAAATAAGATGAAAGAATGATTCTATAATGTTGACATTCACATTATTGGTTCTCAAAAAGTTTGAATTATATTGATAGGTTCACATTCATTTAAAGAGGACTGTCTTTCAAGTTTAACTTAAACCTGAAATAAACCATACATTTCTGTTTTACTATAGGTATTACCATAAATAAGCAGATGTATTGTGTCAAACAATCAATAGATTGTGTAGCACTTATGATTAGAAGAGAGTCTGGCAGATACCACCACTTTGACAAAACACTGCCACAAGGAAAAACAAGTTTTTCACCTGTACCCAAGATATGGTCTCAGGTCAAACCAGCAACATTCCAATATTTTTTCAAAAAAAGATTCAGTTCATTGAAACTATTGGCTCAATATTTATCTTTTTTTTTTTTTTCAAAAAGTCTTATAGGGTACATTTTATCCTTAAAAAAAGCAATGATGTACAAAGTGCACCTGATTTTAGTCTCCTTTGGTCAAATCAGCTGAAATATGTTTTTTGGTTAGTAGCTTTCTTTCATCCATTGCATTATATTTTTTGTTTATGTTCCCATGTTGGTGTTTTGTTATATACATGTTCTTTGTAGTAGAAAGACTGCAGTTAGTTCTTGAGCTCAGAAGAAATTATCTCTTTGCTTCATGGTTTATGAAGTGATTTTCTGTACCTGCAGTGTTGTGGGAGAAGTATACGAAGACAGCTGGATAGGAACCTCACTTTTCACAAAATGGTGGCATGGATGATTGCCTTGCATACAGGTTGGTAACATTAGATTCTTCATATAATGCTGTGCATAAGAGTATTTTCTCTATGTTACCTGTTTAATACAATCAAAACCTGCTGATCCTTTATAATTAAGATAAAGCAGTTCATTTCTACAGTATACAGGGCAACTAAGCCTAGATTGAGAGAATGTAAATTTTACATGCCAATTAGCAGATGAGCAGCAAAACATGCTTGGGACAAAGATCTATACTGAAACAAAAAGTTAGAAAACAATAACAAAAAAAAAGGAATAGACTCGATGGACCATTTTCTATGCCATAATTCTTCTGTGTTTCTAAGTATCTTGTCTGTGTTTATACTCTAGACTTGTCATCACATCCTATTATTATTATTAAAGTGATTGTAAAGTCTCTTTTTTTTTCTTTTTAAAATAACAAACATGTCATACTTACCTGCTCTGTTGCAGTGGATTTGCACAGAGCAGTCAAGATTTTACTCTTCTCGGGTCCCTCTTCGCTACTCCTAGCCCCTCACTCCTGTCGAGCTTGCTATAGGGGCACCAAGCCGAGCTGCAGCTCCCTGTGTCCATTCAGACTACGGACCTGCTGTTCGGCCCCACGCCCTCTCTCTCCTGATTGGCTAACTGACTTTGATTGACAGCCAGGAGAGCCAATGGCACCGCTGCTGTGTCTCAGCCAATCAGGAGGAGAGTCCCGGATGGAAGGGAGGGAATCGTGGACATCGCTGGACAGAAATGTGCTCGGGTAAGTATTGGGGGGCTGAGTGGGGCTGCTACACACAGAAGGTTTTTTATCTTAATGCATAGAATGCTTTAACCTCCCTGGCGGTATGATTATTTCAGATTTTTGGTGCTGAAAGCGGTATGATTATTTTGCATGAAAATCTGGCGTTTTATATTGTAGGCCTGTAATTCTTAGGAATAACTCACTTAAATCTGTCCAAACAAGAGTCTAGTAGACATCCCAGGTATGAAAAAGTTTGAAAAATGAAATCATAAATTATAATATAATAAATAACTAAAAATAATTATCAAAAATAATAATATAATTGTAATAAAATGTATTCAATAATGTAATCAAACCAAAAACGCAGAAATTTGCTCATTTGCAGAATTGTCGCTGTCGTCACTTTCAGTTTCTGATGATAAATTTCCCCAAAAATCAGTATCACTCAATTCTGCAAATCATTCTTATTTACTATTGGTGTTTTCTAGCTGATCAGAAAACACTTTTGACGCAAAGGGACACTTTTTGGTTGCTATGGACATTCTCATGTTTCCAGGCAGAAAGAATGACATATATAATATAAAAGTGCATGCAGGGCTCTGGGCAAACCACTAGGGACAAAAGGGATGTGAAATGTTTTCATACAGTAATGTAATCTATAAGATTACAGTGTACTGTATGTGCTGTGTGTGTTTCACTTTTTGAATTTCCCGCCGGTCTCCGTCCCCGTGCAATGTGACGCTTGCAGGGAACGGAGCCCGGCACACAGGAGTCATCTGGCGGCGGACACAGCTCGCAGACACGGCGGGGGACATCGCTGGATCCAGGGGACAAGGTGAGTAGCGCTGCCTGGATCCAGCAATGCAATCCCGAGTGTGGCTCGGGGTTACCGTTCTTGGTACTGAAAATCCACCCCGAGCCACACTCGGGAACACCGCCAGGGAGGTTAAGATAAAAAAACATTTTGCCTTTACAACTCCTTTAAGGAATAAAATCACAATGGTATCTCTTATACACCAACAATAAATCAATATACGTTCTCTGAGACACTCAAAGCAGCTCTCGTTAAGGAATAAACACTCAAATGAAACAAAAAAAGAAATAATAATTGAAAACGATAATTTCTGGACTTTAGTATGGTTTAGAAGTAGAATGATATAATTAGGAATTCCGAGGAACTTTAGTCTTTCATCATTTTTTTAGCTATATACAGAATCTCACAAAAGTGAAGACACCTCTCACATTTTTGTAAATATTATACGTCATATCCAGAGATTGTCTTTGGGAAATAGACATATGAGTGCTGCCAGCATTGCTGCAGAGGTTGGAGGGGTGGGGGGGGGGGGGTCAGCCTGTCAGTGCTCAGACCATACGCCGCAAACTGCATCAAATTGGTCTACATGGCTGTCATCCCAGAAGGAATCCTCTTCTAAAAATGATGCACATGAAAGCCCTCAAACAGTTTGCTGAAGACAAGCAGATTAAGGACATGGATTACTGGAACCATGTCCTATGGTCTGATGAGACCAAGATAAACATATTTGGTTCAGATGGTGCCAAGTGTGTGTGGCTGCCTTGCTAAAGAAGCTGAGGGTAAAGGTGATGGACTGGCCAAGCATGTCTCCAGACCTAAATGCTATTGAGCATCTGTGGGGCATCCTCAAATGGAAGGTGGAGGAGTGCAGCTCCGTGAAGGGGAAGTGGAAGAGGCTCAAGTGGCAACCTGTGAAGCTCTGGTGAACTCCATGCCCAAGAGAGTTAAGGCAGTGCTAGAAAATAATGGTGGCCACACAATATATTGACACTTTGGGTTCAATTTGGACATTTTCACTTAGGGATGTACTCACTTTTGTTGCCAGTGGTTTAGACATTAATGGCTGTGTGTTGAGTTATTTTGAGGGGACAGCAAATTTACACTGTTATACAAGCTGTACACTCACTACTTTACATTGCAGCAAAGTGTTATTTCTTCAGTGTTGTCACATGAAAAGATAGAATAAAATATTTACAAAAATGTGAGGGGTGTACTCACTTTTGTGAGATACTGTATATGCAAAAGAGATCATTTTCAGGAAAATAATATCACCATTGTGTATTTCCAGTATTTCCCAAGAGCTCTTTTTTTGTGAGGCATGGTTCACATCCACTAATTCTTCTTATGAACAGCAATTTTAACTGGTTCCCGACCGACTTGCGTATATTTACTGCTGCAGTGTGGCTCTATTCCGCAAATCACCGCCTATAAATGGTGGCTCGCCGCACTCTGCAGGAGTGTGCCCGCGGCTTGGGCGGACCCGATGACCTGGCAGAGAGAAAGAATGGGGAATCGCTGATGTAAACACGGCGGTTTCCTGCTCTGTCAGTGGGCATTTAAAAAGTCTACTGATCCCTGTCACTGGGATCAGTTAGATCTCTTATGCCCATGGTAGCACAGCCCCCCCACAGTTGGAACATGCCCAGGGAACACAGTTAACCCCTTCACTGCCCCCTGCAGGTTAACCTCTTCCCTGCCAGTGACATTTATACAGTAATCAGTGGATATTTAAATTTCTGATCGCTGTATACATGTCAGTGGTCCCAAAAAAGTGTCAAAAATGTCCGACATGTCCTCCCCAATATCAAAGTCTCGATAAAAATCACAGATTGCCGCCATTACCAGTAAAAAAAAAAAAATATTGTTTTTTTGCGAAATTGTTGCTCTTTTTTTGTTTAAAATGGTGATCAGCAATGACCCAGAGGTAATTAAATACCACCAAAAGAAAGCTCTATTTGTAAGAAAAAAAGGAAGCAAATTTCGTTTGGGTACAACGTCGCACGACCACGCAATTGTCAGTTAAAGCGAAGCAGTGCCGAATCGCAAAAAGTGCTCAGGTCCTACAGTGGGAAATCCTTCTGGGGATGAAGTGGTTAAAATGTTTGAGTGTCTTTTATCAATCAAAGTAGCTCTTAACCACACCTTCATACTCATTTCATTAATTGAACCTCAGGTGTGCAAACTACTGACTCCAAGTAGCTGTTTTTGACGTAATGAGTTCACTGTTTTATCCAGCACTGTGAATGTTTAATGGGTGTGTTCAATAAGGACACAAGAAATTAGAATTGTTTGTGTGTTATGAGCTTAAGCACATTGTGTTTTTCTATTGTTGTTAATTAGGTTCGGATCTGATCAAACTTTTTGGCAAATTACTACAGAAAGCCAGTTCATTTCAGGGGGTTTGCATACTTCTTTTTGCCACTGTGTACACACACACATATATGCATCACTCATATTGGCGCAGCTTTTGTATGAATGCAAGCTGCAAGTTTAAAGGATAGGTTCATTTTTATGGGGGTACTGTTTATTACAGAGAACTAATAAGAAAATGTATGTTTTCATACATTGGCTATTCTGTAATATTCTTTTGGAGTATTTGTTCCCCATCTAGTCCATCTGCAGTTATGAATGATGACTGACTGTCAATGAAGCTGCAGTTGCTACCACTGATGGGTAACATCAGGTGACAATTGTACTGGTGTGTTGCATTGCTTATTGTAATATTGTATGCCCTTTGCTTGAGCTCTTAGCGTGTGAAGATAAACAAGACTGTTCTGCATTACTAAAACATAAAATGTTATTTTACTGCTGCTATGAAAACTGCTGAGGGTTTTATCATAATTGCTGTAACGAAGATTAAGGCAGTTTTCATTCCCTCTTTGTTGCCATATTTTTTAAATATACAAGAATTGGATTCTCTTTGGTGGCAGGAGGGCACAGGGCACTTTTTAGGCCGAGTGTCGCCTTCTTTTAACACAGCTCTTCACACCTATAAATCACTGAGCAGACGTCATGATATCCATGCCAATAGTGAAGATACATTTCAATTTGTGCAATGTAGTGAGTCACATTGATAGCAGCAGTGCACTTCTCTAGGATTAGATTAATTAACCACTTGCTTACTGGGCACTTAAACCCCTCTCCTGCCCAGACCAATTTTCGGCTTTCAGCACTGTCGCGTTTTGAATGACAATTGCGCGGTCGTGCGACGTTGTACCCAAAAAAATTGGTGTCCTTTTTTTCCCACAAATAGAGCTTTCTTTTGGTGGTATTTGATCACCTCTGCGGTTTTTATTTTTTGCGCTATATACAAACAAAGAGCGACGATTTTGAAAAAAAAAACATTTTTTTTTACTTTTTGCTATAATAAATATCCAAAAAAAAAACAAAAAAAACAAATTTGTTTATCAGATTAGGCCGACATATATTCTTCTACATATTTTGGGTAAAATGGTGGGTTGCACAAAAGTTATAGCGACTATAAACTATGGACATGGGTTTATGGCATTTTTATTATTATTTTTTTTTTTTACTGGTAATGGCGGGAATGTGGCGATATTGCGGCAGACTTGTCTGACATTTTTGACACTTAATTGGGACCGATGACATGTATACAGCCATCAGATCTAAAAATAGACGCTGATTACTGTATACATGTCATTGGCAGGGAAGGGGTTAACACTAAGGGGGCAGTGAAGGGGTTAAATGTGTTCCCTGCATGTGTTCTAACTGTGGAGGGGCAGGGCTAACAGGGACATAACAATCTCACTGATCCCGATCACAGGGATCAGTAGATCTGTCATGCCCCCCCCCCCCCCGACAGAGCGGAAAACTATTCTAGCTCTCTGTGACCAGATCACAGGTCTCCGGCGGACATCGACCCATGGGCACGCTCACCCGGTGTGCGGCGGTGGCGAGAGCACATCTTGCACGAGCCAAAGGGGAGGACGTCTATTGACATTTTAGTTCCGCGCTGTAACCGTCGTTCGGCTATGGCGCGGATCTGAAGAGGTTAAGCATTTAATTCTGTGATCAAACCTTTCTTGCTTTAGGAAAATCTACATTCTAGATAGAATAGCCAGTTAATCAAGCATTTTAAAGAGGCTGTAAACCTCAGACATAAAATATAAACAAAGCATATCCCTCTATAGTGTTTACTTGTCTAAATTAAGAGCACTAAGTTTCATTTCTGTCTGCTGCTTCATTCCAATGCTATCAGCATGAATCATTTCTGCCAAGATACGTTTTCCTGTCACCAAGAGAAAAATGGTGGCGGGGAGGGACCTGCAGCTGATTGGCAGCCTTAGCTCTGTCCCTCTGTGCTGTGCAGAGTGTAATTTCAACACTTAGACAAGCTTTAAAATTCAGCACTTCAAAAGTATGTAGGGAAGAAAGGGCTGCAAATAGACAAGTACAGCGTATGTCGAAGGCTTTGTTTCATATCCATATCACCTGAGGCCAGTCACTTCACTGGGTATATGTAAAGGTTTACAACTACTTTAAGTTTCCCTACAACAGAAAATGTCTCGGAAAGTAGAGTTTTTTTTTTTAAACTTGATTGATGAAAAAAGGCAACACACTTTCACCTAATTGACTTAGGCTGTGTTCACATTAGTTCGACAAACGGACCGACATTAGGAGCACAAGTCGCATTACATCACCAAATCAATGATTCCCTATGAGAGCCTTCTTAATTGGTCCGACACAAGTCTTTGAAAAAGATTCCTGTACTACTTTTGTCCAACTTTGACCCTACTTCAGCCCATTGAAAAACATTGAAGTTGGAACATTGTCTTAACTGATCCGACTTTGGCATGCGACTTGTGCTCTGAGGACCTTGAAGGGGAACTCCAAGCCAAATTTAAAAAAAAAAAGGCATGGGTTCCCCCTCCAAGAGCATACCAGGCCCTTCGGTCTGGTATGTATTTTGAGGGGGACCCCCATGCCAACAAAATGGCGTGGGGTTCCCCCCCAAAGTCCATACCAGACCCTTATCCGAGCATGCATCCCGGCAGGTCAGGAAAGGGTATAGGGATGAGTGAGCACCCCCCCCTCTGAAACATACCAGGCCACGTGCCCTCAACATGGGGATGGGTGCTTTGGAGCAGGGGGGCCCTGCACACTCCCACCCCAAAGCACCTTGTCCCCATGTTTAAGAGGACAAGGGCCTCTTTCCGACAACCCTGGCTGGAGGTTGTTGGGGTCTGTGGGTGGGGAGGCTTTGACAAGGTGGCCCCCAAATCCCGGCCCCCCACCCTATGTAAATGAGAATGGGGTACATTATACCCCTACCCATTCAACTAAAAAAAGTGTCAAAAATAAACACACTACATAGGTTTTTAAAGTATTTTATTAAATCAGCTCCGGTGTCTTCTCCCTCCGATTTCTTCTCCCCCAGCGTCTTCTTTCTTTTACTCTTTTTCAGGGTCTTCTCTCTTCTGAGGGGTCTTTCTTCTGCCAGTTCTTCTCCCTCTCCACCCCATCTTCTGCTCTTTTGCTGGTTCTTCTCTCTGCGCCGTCCTCTGCTCTTTTGCCAGGTCTTCTCCCTCTGTTCTTCTTCCCATATTGACTCGACGCAATCTCCAGCACGAATGCTGGCTCCGCTGTGTGCAAGGACTTATATTGGCATGGGGCGGGGCCACCCACTGATGTCATCTGGAGGCCCCACCCCCTTATGACATCACCACCCCATCATGCCCCGGGCAGTGACATCAACATGGGAACATGGGAAGAAGGACAGTACCCCATACTCATTCACATAGGATGGGGGGCCGGGATCTGTGGGCTCACTTGTTAAAGGGGGCATCCAGATTCCGATAAGCCCCCCACCCGCAGACCCCGACAACCACCGATCAGGGTTGTTGGGAAGAGACCCTTGTCCTCATCAACATGGGGACAAGGTGCTTTGGGGTGGGGGGGCGCAGGGCCCCCCGTCCAAAATCACCCACCCCCCCATGTTGAGGGCACGCGGCCTGGTATGGTTCAGGAAGGGGGCGCTCGCTATTCCCCACCCCCTTTCCTGACCCACCGGGCTGCATGCTTGGATAAGGGTCTGGTATGGATTTTGGGGGAAACCCCAGAGCACAAGTTGCCTGGTATTGTGGGGATCAAAGTCGGATCCCATTCACAGAAGTTGGACCCATGTAGGTCCGATGTAGGACCGTTGTAGAACACATTTCGCAGAGCAAAGTAGGATCAAAGTCTGATCATTGTCATGTTGGACTAGTGTGAACCCAGCCTTAGTTGATTTTTCTTTTTGCAATGTTATCAAGCATAATACAGCATAGGTATTTGCTCTGTTAATAATTTCAATCTATAACCAAAAAGAATACATGCATATATACTGTATAAGTGAAGTGAGCACCACTTAGTCATATAGCAGTTGATGTGCAGAAATACATACAGAAATTTAGTACCCAGAATAGAATGAGAAGGATGGCAGAGTCAGACCCTGATGAAAAGAGATAGGGGGATGAATAACATCATCAATAACCCAATATTTTTGTGTTAAGAACCCCATTAACATCAGCTACTTATTGACTATGTGGTGCTCACTTTACTTACAGTATATACATGCATGTATTCTTTTTAGTTATAGATTGGAAGTAACAGTGGAGCAAATACCTCTGCTGTATAATGCTTGATGTAATATGACTTACTTGAATATTTGTTCCTATTGTATATGTAGCGCCCCCATAGAATAGGTGTGTTTTTCTAGCAAGTGTTTGCTAGGTAAGGTAAAATTTAGTCAGGCCTGAGTGTAAAAGCAGGCCTGAATGATTTGATCTGGGCTGGGAGGAGAGGCTCTGGGAGGATTGAGTGGACTTGACAGATGAGGTCACCAGAACCTCCCACTTCTTTCTAGAAACCTGGGGAAGGTTTCTAGTCAGAGTGCTGGGAGATAGGTGGAGCCATCTGGAGTATTCTGGGGAGCCCTGACCAATCTCCAAGCAGGAGTCAGGCCAATCTGGAGGAGAAGTGTTGGGTAGAAATCTGGAGATGTAGCAGAGGCGCTGTGAAGGCCCCTACCCAGGACGTTGCCTCAGTCTGGGGAGGGTGACCTTGGGGCCTGAAGGTTTGAGTTGCACAGGGAACAGGAGAACAGTGGAGGTGCTACACAGTGAGAGACTTTAAAGTGATTCACCGGTTTGGTGAGTGACGATCCCTTGGAAATTAAGATTTACTAAGTTCAGTGCTGGAGAAATAACAGTAGGAGAAATGGTCAGCAAGTTGAGTGCTGGTGAGTTGTGAGGAATAACAGTCTGCAGAGGAATGGACTGCAGGGAGGTGAGCATATACTGTACAGGAGTGTATATGGACTTTATGTAATATAATTCTTTTGGCATCCCACAGTCATCCCTTATCCCCATCCAAGTTATTTCCCCTAAATAAAATAACAAAAACAAGAGCTGGTCTGGTCAGTTTCATGTGTGAAATATGGTGTGATTGAGGGCAGCTATAAGGTGAACCACTACTACCAGCCACTCTCAAGAGAGCACATGGCTATGTATGATTGTATGTATTGTATTGTACATTTATTACAACTTTATTACTAAACAAAAAAAAAAATACAAAAAAAAAAAAAAAAAAGAAAAAAGAGGTTGGCTATACTTATACCTCAAGATGGTCAAAAAACACATGTAACCATCATGGTGACTGCCTTGGTATTTTTTTAAATGTTAGCCCAAATGCAGCTTTTAAGACCTAAAAGAATTTATAGACCATTCTGCGTGTGTACTGGTTAATCATGGTATTATAGGCAAACATTCATGCAAAAAAGGTTATTTACTATATTGATACGATAAGTCTTTACAAAAAAAAAAAAAAAAAACACTGTAATTCGTATATGACTATAAGTTCCAGGACAGGAGCTGTTTTATTTTTCTTTCTTGCTTTTTCTATCAGAGTTCTACTGTAGTGATCTGTTGCTGCAAAGGTTCATGAAGTGGCTGGATCAGGATTAATAAAAAAAAGACATGAATAAGACAAAACCATCAATAGAAAAGATAATAGCACATTTTCACATTTCTACCTAATTAAAATATAGAAATATTATATGTATGTAAAACTGCTACCAAATTTAAATCCTATCTGTTCTGAAAAAACAGATCTATAATATGTTAGGGTAGTTTACAAAATGTAGATATAAGACATCAGTTATGTAACTAGGTTGTCATCTGTATCCCTATTGGAGTGAGAAAAGGTTAGAAATATTTTTTTATTACTAACTGTGCCTTCCTTTTTCTAGTGACACTTGCTACAAAACTGACAGAAATTTGACCTTTTTTACCGAAAACAAAGAAAAATGTTTTGCTGGAGTTTGGCTTTATTATTGTAGCAAATAATAATTGTTACTGTTACATACTATGCAATAACTTAGGTTTTTGTTTCCTGTCTCAGCTATCCACACTGTGGCCCATTTGTTTAATGTGGAAAGACTGGTGGACGCCAGGGTGGAAGCGAATGGCACAATTGTAGCTGCTCTTACCGACCTTGGAGACAGGAGTAATGAATCCTACCTTAACTTTGTCCGATCAAAAGTACCAGTAAGTAGGAAAACAATTCTGAACCTGTTGCATGGTGGCTGATTGAACTTTTTATTGCTTTAAGAAAAACCTTTAGGGCCCTTTCACCTGGGTTTTACGTGTAAAGGGTCAATTTTTGCTTAGCGGGGATTGCGCCGCTGATCTCCGCTGAGCCAATGGATGACAGTTCCGTCTCCACTCACTGAGCAGAAATGGAACTGTCAGAGCGCTGCTCTCCTCTATGGAGATCGGATGAAAACGGACCGCCTGTTCGTTTTCATCCGATCCAATTCTACAGACGGATGGAAAATAGGGTTTCCATCCATCTGGATTTCACGGACAGGATCGGATCGGAGAGCGGCAGATGTCAGCGGACATGTCTCCTCTGACATCCGCCGCTCCATAGGGCTGCATGGAGCGTCCGTTCAGGTCCGCCTGAAAAACGGACAGGAGGACCTCAATGGAAAGCCCATGTGAAAGGACCCTTAGAGTCAGATTTCAGTGGGTTTCTAATAGATAGTGAAGTATTGAACTAGGGTTCTCTGGGAACTGTCATATGATAGTAATATGTTGGCCAAATTAGGTGCAGTTGGGGAATTTGCTGCAATGTAGCTGCAAGTAACAAAGAGAGAGAGAGGGTGACATAATTTACTTAAATTGGCTACATGGCCATATTTGGTTACTGGCATTGCCCAGATATGGCCATGATAGGTAAATGTTGCTAAGTTCAGAAGCAGGGCGGGGAATTCCCTGGCTGCAGCTGATTGTTCCCATAGGGAACCATTGATTTTAAATAGAGACAAAGAAATGCCTGATGAGGTTTAACACTGCGTACACAATGTTAAGCCACGTTTTTGAGCTTTTACCGGCGTCTGCGTTTTTGCAGCTCTAGCGCTGGAGCCTCAGAACACGCTGGTCCTGGGTCTTTTTTGGAGCTTAAAAACACCTATGCCACTTACAGCTCAAAAACCTCTGTGTGTGTGTATGAGGCCATTGAATAACATGGAGAGGCATTTTTAAGCTGTAAAAACAACAGCTCAAAAATGCGGCTGTAAAAACGTCTGTGTGTGCAAGTATTATGATATTCGAATTTATGGTGTTTGTACAGTCTGGCAGCTAAAGTAATGAATGTTCTAAACAAAATCTTCTTACTTTTTACAGAATCCAATAGGAGGATTAAATGTGGCATTTACCTTTCTTGCTGGCCTCACTGGAGTAATAATTACACTGGCTCTTATTCTAATAATTACTTCTTCTACAAAAACCATTCGCAGATCATATTTTGAAGTGTTTTGGTACACGCATCATCTCTTTGTCGTCTTCTTCATTGGTCTTGTTATCCATGGAGTTGGGTGAGCATTGAATTTACATCTATACTAAACAACATTGCACAAGACTTTTGTAGGTTTTAGTCCAATATGAAATAGCCAGTAAAGTAACAAATAATTTTGTGTAATATTTAACTTTGAGTGTAAAAATACCTGTAACAATTGTCACTGGAACCAGTATGCCTTTTGGAAGGAGAGAAGGATACAGGGATCCCAACAATACAGTTTGAGTGTCTCCAGAATGTCGGCTTTGGGGGGAGAAAGGTGTTTTTTCATTTTATCAGGTTTTGTAATTTATGGATCAGGGTCTGAGCCACAGAGACTAGTGTTGAGCGAACCCGGACTGTAACGTTCGGGTCCGTACCGAACTTTTGGGTGTCCGTGGCACAGACCCGGACCCGGACATTTCAAAAATCGTTCGGGTTCGGTCCGGGGTTCTGCTGTTTTACTCCACGTGTTGAGAAGCTGCAGGGCAGCCAATCAACAAGCGTTTCACTGGTTTGCCCTTAGAAGCCATCACAGCCATGCCTACTAATGGCATGGCTGTGATTGGCCAGTGCATCATGTGACCCAGCCTCTTTATAAGCTGGAGTCACAGTGCTGCAGTCACATGCTCCTTGGGTTAGTGTAGGGAAAGGAAGCTGAAAGCTTGAGGGACAGATTTGAGACATTTTAAGACCTGATCCTGCATCCTGAGATAGATTACTTTACTACTGCTGTCTGTGCTGTTGCTCTGAGGACAGATAGCAATCAGAGACACCGAGTCTGGGACTAGGTATTTAATGTTTTGGACTATTTTACTTTTT
>BLSH010146471.1:1360029-1376477 GCA_018402905.1 Glandirana rugosa
AACGACGAGACAGAAGTGGTCGGGACACATCTATACGTACGAAACCGACCAGGACCCGTCAGAGTAACTGAGGACCTTTTACAACCGCAGGGGCACTGAGGATACGTCTCTGGAGGACACAGAACCCACCTCGTGGTCCGATAACAGTCCAGGATCTAATATTCCAGACACTTGTGGACAGGTGTGTGGGACGACCAGAGACCGTTCAGGACCTGTGACCCAACCTCTAAAGAAGAGCGAGTTTCATGAAACTCCAGAGACAATCTCAACTCGCTTGGAAACCTTCAAGCCCAAGACGACCAGCCCATTGATTTCAATGGGGTTCGTTGTCCGTGCGATTGTTCGGGTTCCGTCCGGACCCGGACCCGGACTTTGTCCCGAAGTTCGGACGGACCAGCAGAACCCGAACTTCCAAAGGTTCGCTCAACTCTAACAGAGACCTCAAAGTACTTTGAGCGAGAAGAAATCTCCAACCCAGTGTCCAGGACTTGCCAGAGACCAGCAGGGTGTGTGGACAGGTGTTCACAGACCTTATAATCTAGGACCTGACAATAGCCTGGTGCTCCACCCAAGACACAGGAGGTCTCTGCATAGGAGTCACGGGGACGCCAACATTTTCCAGGAGTCAATGAGACTGCCCAGGACCAGCCAAAGCATGCATATCTACACAGGGCTGGTGAAGACAGAGCAGCAAAGAGCTGAAAGATTAAAGTGACATAAACAAACTTTTTTTTTTAAATTAAAATAACAAACATGTTATACTTACCTGCTCTATACAATTGTTTTGCAGAGAGCAGCCATGATCCTCTTTTTCTGGGATCCCCTGCCGGCGCTCTAGGCACTTCCCCTTCAGTGGATGCTCCCACAGAAAGCAGCTTTCCATGGGGGGCACCTGTGAATAATTGCTCCAAAGCCCCACTGCTGTGTCCATTGACATAGACAGCTGGTCTCAGCCCTGTCCCCCTCTCCTGTGTCACAGTATTTGATTAACAGCAGTGGGAGCCAATTGCTCCCACTGCTATCAATCTGCCTAATGAGGAGGGAGACAGCGTCTGGAGCCGCTGCAGTCATGCACGTTGCTTGATTGGATCAGGCTCCGGTAAGAAAAAGGGGGTGTCTGGGGGGGGGGGGGGGGGCCACAGAAGGTTTTATATCTTAATGCATAGAATGCATTAAAGCAGAAGTATAGCCAAAGCATGTTGGGCTGTACTTCTCCTATGGATCACAGGAGTGCAATTCGTTTTGCACTCCTGTGACCCATTTTCAGCAGAGTGGACTGAAGTCTGCTGTCTGCTGATGTCACCAATGTCAGTCTAGGCACCGCGTCACCATGACCATGGAGATCCGCCAGGTGCCTGGACTGACAGCCGTCTCAGCCTCTAAGTGAGCCTCTGAGAGCCTGAGACGGCCACCCCCGCCCCTCTACAACCCAGCGCTCCAGTGAGTGAGGAGGGAGGAGAGCTGAGAGCTGTGACTGACAGTCTGCAGCTCTCTGCTCTGGGAGCCCTAAAAACCAATCGATCAACGGTTTGGTTCGCCTAAGAGCCGTATCTATACCTGCAATCAATAAAGTTAGAGATTGGAGTTGGTGTGCGGCTTTCCAGCCTTTGTTTTTACTCAATCGATCGGCAGTGTTAGATTGATCGGTTCTCAGTGTAGAGGCATCGGGGAAACATATGAAGCATCGGACCCATGCTGCATCCACCTAGGTAAGTATGAATCAGGAAAAAAAAATCCTTCACTTCTCTTAAGGTGATAAACCATAAGGCTTTAGAACCACTTTAACCTCCCTGGCAGTATTCCCGAGTGTGGCTCGGGGTTCATTTTCACTTCCAAAAGCAGTAACCCCGAGCCACACTCGGGATTGCATCACTGGATCCAGGCAATGTTACTTACCTTGTCCCCTAGATCCAGCGATGTCCCCCCACTGTGTCTGCGGGCTGTGTCTTCCGTCAAAAAGTGAAACACACAGTGAACATACAGTACACTTTAATCTGTAAGATTACATTACTGTATGAAATCATTTCACATCCCCTTTGTCCCTAGTGGTTTGCCCAGTGCCCTGCATGCACTTTTATATTATATATGTCATTCTTTCTGCCTGGAAACTTGATTATGTCTATGGCATCCAAAAAGCATCCTTTAGGTTAAAATCGTTTTTTGACCAGCTAGAAAACAGCGATAGTAAATAAGAATCATTTGCAGAATTGAGTGATACTGATTCTTGTGGAAATTCGTCATCAGACTCTGAAAGTGACAACAGTGACAATTCTGCAAATGAGCAAATTTCAGTGTTTTGATTACATTATTGGATACATTTTATTATTATTATTTTTGAAAATTATTTATAGTTATTTATTATATTATAATTTACGATTTCGTGTTTCAAAGTTTATCATACCCGGGATGTCTACTAGACTCTTGTTTGGACAGATTTAAGTGAGTTATTCCTAAGAATTACAGGCCTACAATATAAAACACCAAATTTCTATGTGAAACAACGTACGGCTTTTAGACGCAAAAATCTGACATAATCATACCGCCAGGGAGGTTACGCTATGAGAGAGCTTGAGTCTAAGGAGCTGTGTGCTTTGTTCTGGGGGATCAGACCTAAGGCCTAGGTTTGACAGCTGAAGCAGCCATATGGTAAGAGGAACCAGGAGGCTGAAGTATTTTGTTTTGCGATTTACGGTGATGATGAAAACGTCTGCATGGGCAACTGATTTATTTGTGAACTTTTTTGTTCTTTTTAATAAAAGGAGGCCAGCAAGCCCTTAAACAGAATTTCTGCAGTGGATTGAAGTCAGGGGAAAGCACTGTCACTGAGCTAATAATTCCCAAATGTCACTATATATATATATATATGTACACAATATCTCACAAAAGTGAGTACACACTCACATTTATGTAAATAGTTTATTATATCTGTTCATGTGACAACACTGAAGAAATTACACTTTGCTACAATGTAAAGTAGTGAGTGTAAATCTTGTATAACAGTGTAAATTTGCTGTCCCCTCAAAATAACTCAACACACAGCCATTCATGTCTAAACCCTGACAACAAAAGTGAGTACACCCCTAAGTGAAAATGTCTAAATTGGGCCCAACTAGCCATTTTTCCTCCCCTGTGTCATGTGACTCATTAGTGTTACAGGGTCTCAGGTGTGAATGTGGAGCAGGTGTGTTAAATTTGGTGTTATCGCTCTCACTCTCTCATACTGGTCACTAGTAGTTCAACATGACACCTCATGGCAAAGAACTCTCTGAAGATCTGAAAAAAGAATAGTTGCTCTACATAAAGCTGGCCTAGGCTATAAGAAGATTGCCAAGACCCTGAAATTGAGCTGCAGCATGGTGGCCAAGACCATACAGCAGTTAAACAGGACAGGGTCCGCTCAGAACAGGCCTTGCCATGGTTGACCAAAGAAGTTGAGTGCACATGCTCAGCGTCATATCCAGAGGTTGTCTTTGGGAAATAGACGTATGAGTGCTGCCAGCATTGTTGCAGAGGTTGAAGGGGTAGGGGGGTCAGCTTGTCAGTGCTCAGACCATATGCTGCACACTGCATCAAATTGGTCTGTATGGCTGTAGTCCCAGAAGGAAGCTTCTTCTTAAGATGATGCACAAGAAAGCCTGCAAACAGTTTGCTGAAGACAAGCAGACTAAGGACATGGATTACTGGAACCATGTCCTGATGAGACCAAGATAAACTTATTTGGTTCAGATGGTGTCAATCGTGTGTGGTGGCAACCAGGTGAGGAGTACAAAGACAAGTGTGTCTTGCCTACAGTCAAGCATGGTGGTGGGAGTGTCATGGTCTGCGGCTGCATGAGTGCTGCCGGCACTGGGGAGCTACAGTTCATTGAGGGAACCATGAATACCAACTTGTACTGTGACATACTGAAGCAGAGCATGATCCCCTCTCTTCAGAGACTGGGCCACAGGGCAGTATTCCAACATGATAACGACCCCAAACACACCTCTAAGATGACCACTGCCTTGCTAAAGAAGCTGCAGGTAAAGGTGATGGACTGGCCAAGCATGTCTCCAGACCTAAACCCTACTGAGCATCTGTGGGGCATCTTCAAACGGAAGGTGGAGGAGCGCAAGGTCTCTAACATGCACCAGCTCCTTGATGTTGTCGTGGAGGAGTGGAAGAGGACTCCTGTGGCAACCTGTGAAGATCTGGTGAACTTCATGCCCAAGAGGGTTAAGGCAGTGCTGGAAAATAATGGTGTCCACACAATATATTGACACTTTGGGCCTAATTTGGACATTTTCACTTAGGACTGTACTCACTTTTGTTGCTAGTGGTTTAGACATCAATGGCTATGTGTTGAGTTATTTTGAGGGGACAGCAAATTTACACTGTTATACAAGCTGTACACTCAATACTTTACATTGTAGCAAAGTGTAATTTCTTTAATGTTGTCACCAGGGATGTTCGGTGAGGTCAGTGGCTGGTTAGGCACTGGCTAGTATCAGAGCCAGATACACACAGGTTACATACGCAGCAAACATTAGAACATGTGCAATAATTCTAGCACTAGACCTCCTCTATAACTCTAAACTAATAACCTCTAAAAAATGTTAAAGCGCTGTCTATGGAGATTCTTAAATACTGAAATTTGGCGCCATTCACAAGTGTGCACAATATTAAAGTGTGACATGTTAGGCTTACTGTACACGGGATGTTTTGAAACCTTTCCTGAACGATTCAACTTGACAGATAGCAACTGACGTTTACAAGCGTCTGTTTTGCCGCATTTACAGTACATGCTGCGTTTGCGTTTAGACGCTTTTTTTTTAAATAGTCAAAAATGCATCTCCATTAAAAACGCTGTAAACGAAATGCGGCTAAACACGAGTTACCTTGTTTAAACACATTTACAAGCTGTTGCAGGCATTTAGCATCAATTTGGAGTCTGAACATCCGTCCTGAACACATTTTTTTGCTTTCCAAAAAATGCTACTAGACTCAACTGCTTAGAAACGACTATAAGGCCTCATGCACACAGGACATTTTTGGATGTTTTCACAGCTGCTGTTTTTAGCTTCGGACATTTTTTCCTACAGTACATAAACTCTCCATCATGTTATCCTATGTGTTCATGCACACATAGGCTGTTATCAACTGTTTTTGGCTAGGGAGTTTTTTGGCTGTAAAAAACCCCCAAGAATAGTGGGTTCTGAGAGGAGTTTTTCAGCTGTAAAAATGCTCTAACATCAAACGCCCAAAACCGCGGCTCACCACCAGCGGTTTTTAACGTTTTTGATCTCATTGAAAAAAAAAAATGCTAACGCTAAAAAACGTTATTGCAGAAACGTTGGAAAAACTCACTACAAAGCTACTGACATTTTTAAAACGTCCTGTGTGCACGAAGCCTAAACGACCCTGTGTACATGTACTGATAAGATAACAGAGGAGAGTTCAGAGGCAGCTGAAAAAAAACGCCCAACTACTCCTAAACGTCCGTTTACCAACACGGTGTACATGAAGCCTTTACTCGGCATAACATCATCTTTAGCATTATACAAAAAATCGGGCTAACTTTAGTGTTTTTTTTTCTTATTCATGCAACAGTTTCTTTAAAAGAAAACTGTGTTTGAAAAATTGCTGCGCAGATACTGTGTAACATAAAATATTGCGATGATCACCATTTTATTCCTTAGGGTGTCTGCTAAAACAATATATATAATGTTTGGGGGTTCTGAGTAATTTTCTAGAAAAAAAATGATGATTTTTACATGTAGGAGAGAAGTGTCAGAATTGGCCTGGGTGGCAAGTAGTTAATTACCATAAGTAAGTAATATACAAATAATTATTATACATTGTTTTCAAGGTAATTTACTATATTTTCAAAAACTGTACTCAAGCAGGTGGCTTAATGGACAAATTACTGAAGTTTGAAGTTATAATTTCAAACCAGTAATTTCACAGTAAATAGATAAATAATAAATTATTATCTTATAACATATCGCATAATAATATATGATTTAGCTTGTACCTTTTCAGCAACAGCAGATTCTAATTCTCCCTCTTAACTGTGTGAGAAAAACACGGGATTGTGGGCAAACCTTATACACCTAAACCCAAGTATTTCCGTGTAGTTAAGAGGGCTGGGCTGGAAGGGAGTATTTGTCTTTTAGACACATGCCCGCTTCTATGACACTGCAGTGAGGCGTGCCTCCACTGCAGCATTTTATTGGACAGTTTGGGCCAGTGGTGCTTTACCATTGGTCCAAGGCTCCAAGCTGTCCATTGAGCTCAGTGCCTCTGACAAGACGTGAGGAGAGGCACTGTGCGCTCATCCTCTCAGTCTGCTGAAAACACAGTTTGCCAGCTTGTGTTTAAACTGGCCGCTCTGTATGTAGCTTCTGACAGGCTGTGCACTGAGCCCCGTATCTCTGGAACCATAGATGATAGGAGCCCCAAATTTTGACCAGTGGTGGGGTAGAGCTCCAGCTACCTACCCCCCCCCCCCCCCCCCAGGTCACCAAGCTACAGGCCTTGAAGTTGATCTTTTTTATATGTTCATGGCAGCTTAGGCTCTGCCTCACCTGCCTCCCCCCTGGCTACAAGTCCCTGGTTGTCACATGAAAAGCGTGAGGGGTGTACTCTTTTGTGAGATACTGTGTATATATATATATATATATATATATTGTACATCTCTGCAATAGATGTACATTTCCGCATGTTTATGCCTCTACAAATGCTTCAAGTACAGAAAAATACTTGCTAATCTGCCAGAAATCCAGCAAGCACCTGTTCTAGTTCTCTTTTGCTGGACACCAGTCTCTCCCCTTGCTGCCATAACATATTTGTGGTGTTTGTAGCCCAGAAGAGAGGCAGCTCAAGCAAGAAGTTAGGAGCTCACAGTTTTTAAAGGGATAAACCAAAAAAATATGCAGTTCTGCAGTGATGAACTGAATATTTTTAAACTGCCCTGACATTTCCTTTACGTTTTTGTGTTTCCCTTCACTCTGTAATCAGGTGGCAGTTACCAGGAGAAATAATGAGCATGGATGTCATGCTAAAAGTCTATTCTTTAGAGTTCTACTAAGTAATTTAAATTTCCCTCATAATATGCCTCTTTTAAATCCAACATCATAAGGCTGACTTGTTCGGGTGTAAACTATATATAGAGTTTGATTATCATTTCCTTCTTTTTTTAATTTATGTATTTATTTATTTTAGGAAGATAGTACGAGGACAGACTGACGCTAGTCGAATGGTTCATAATCCAGAATTCTGTAAAAATAATTATACTCAGTGGGGTCAAGATCCGAAATGTCCCATACCCCAATTTAATGGAAACGAACCAGTGGTAAGGTATTTTCCTCTGATAAATTAAATATATCTATTTTAAGACTGAACTAACAAAAGGTACAAAGCCATTTGTGGGCTTTTTTCCCCAATTTGTGGAAACTGTGCATGGTAGCCAATCGGCTTCCAACTGCAGCTTGTTCAATCAGACCCCTTTCACACTGAGGCATTTTTCAGGTGCTCCCCAATCCACCCCCAATCCACCCCAGTGCAAAAGCCTGAGTGCTTTCACACTGGGGCAGTGCGCTTGCAAGACAGGAAAAAAAGTACTGCAAGCAGCATCTTTGAGGCAGTGCAGGAGCGGTATATACACCGCTCTTCCACTGCCCCTGCCCATTGCAATGAAGGGCTAGCTCTTCCACAGCAGCTGAGCACCATTTCGGAAGTGCCTGGCACGGCCATTTTTAACCCCTTTTTAACCCCTTCTTGTGGGTTAAAAGCACCCCGCTGCCGCCTAAATAGCAGCGCTTTGGGGCTACCGCCCCCCACTGCCCCAGTGTGAAAGTAGCCTTAACCACTTGAGGACCGGAAGTATTTCCAGCTTTAGGACCGGAGCCCTTTTTGCGATTCGGCGCTGCGTCGCTTTAACTGACAATTGCGCGGTCGTGCGGCGTTGTACCCAAACGAAATTGGCGTCCTTTTTTTCCCACAAATAGAGCTTTCTTTTGGTGGTATTTGATCACCTCTGCGTCATTTCTGATCGCCGCTATAAACAAAAGAAGAGCGACAATTTTGCAAAAAAACCCAAATTTCTTACTTTTTGCTAAAATACAAATCCAAAAAAAAAATATAAAAAAAATTTTTTTTCACCGTTTTTGGCCGATTTATATTCTTCATCATATTTGCGATAAAAAAATCGCAATCGGCGTTTATTGATTGGTTTGCGCAAAAGTGGTCGCGTTTACGGATGATGAGAATTCATTTTTGGGGTTTTTATTTTTTTTTTATTTTTTTACTAAAAATGGCGGCGATCTGCGATTTTTAGCGGTACTGCGATATTGCGGCGGACATGTCGGACCATTTTGACACTTTTTTGGGACCATTGGCATTTATACAGCGATCAGTGCTATAAAAATGCACTGATTACTGTGTAAATGCCATTGGCAGTGAAGGGGTTAACCTGCAGGGGGCGCTCTAAGGGTTAACTGTGTTCCCTGGGCGTGTTCTTACTGTAGGGGGGCTTGCCTAGCTGGGGAAGGGAAGTGGTCACAGCCTTCGTGTACAGGAAGGCTGTGATCACTTCCCTTCCCCCTCACACAGAGCGGAGGTCCGTGTTTACTTACACGGACCTCCGTTCTTTCGCTCCGGGGGGGGCATCGCGGGTGGCCGGCGGCAATCGAAGCCGCCGCACCCGCTCCCTGGCCCCCCTCGAACACAGTGAGCGCGCGCGCGCGCTCACAGTATCTCTGTATCGCAGCCGCTGTCGCATGACGGCGTTTTGCGTTACAGAGCCACTTTGCCGCCGTCAATCTCCGATCGGCGGTCGGCAAGTGGTTAAGCTTTGACAAGAAAACCTGAGAGCTAATTGGTTTCTATGCGAAGCTGCAACAGATTTTGCACTCTCCAGTTTTAGTAAACCTTCCCCTTTCCCCAGTTAATGGTTCCCAGTAAACCCATGTATAACTATGTTTTATCACAATTACATGATAGTTTACATTTTTGGGGTTTCTAGAGATGTGCAAAGAGAGATACAAACACTTATAGGTGAAATCAAACTGTATAAAACATTTAATTAAGAAATGACAGATAAAAATAAAGATAAAAAAATGTAAGAATATTAGAAAATGTAACAAGAATACTAAGCTATTTGTAGAATATAGATGCTCGAGGTCAACTTCTTCCTGTGTCACGACCTAATGTCTGACCAGGAAGTATTATTATTATACAGGATTTATATAGCGCCAACAGTTTGTGCAGCGCAATATGAGGGCAGACAGTACAGTTAGGTACAATACAATTCAATACAGGAGGAATCAGAGGGCCCTGCTTGTTAGAGCTTACAATCTAGAAGGGAAGGTCAAGTGAAACAAAAGGTAATCACTGTGGGGGATGAATTGATGAAGAAAAATGAAAATGTAGTTGTTAAGTGTGGGTAGAATAAGCTTCTCTGAAGGAGGGGTTTCAGAAGTAAGGCAGAAGTAATGGAGCAGTGTGTTTAACCACTTCAGCCCCGGAAGTATTTTCCCCTTTCCTGACCAGAGCACTTTTTCCTATACGGCACAGCGTCGCTTTAACCACTTAAGGACCGGAAGGATTTCCCACCTTAGGACCAGAGCACTTTTTGCGATTCGGCACTGCGTTGCTTTAACAGACAATTGCGCAGTCGTGTGACTTTGTACCCAAGCTAAATTTGCGTCCTTTTTTTTTCCACAAATAGAGCTTTCTTTTGGTGGTATTTGATCACCTCTGTGTCATTTCTGATCACCACTATAAACAAAAAAAATGCAACAATTTTGCAAAAAAAAAAAAACAATATTTCTTACTTTTTGCTAAAATACATATCCAAAAAAAATTATAAAAAACAAATTTATTCATCGGTTTTGGCCAATTTATATTCTTCCTCATATTTTTGGTAAAAAAAATTGCAATCGGCGTCTATCGATTAGTTTGCGCAAAAGTTGCCGTGTTTACAAACCATGAGAATTCATTTCTGGCGTTTTTTACAGTTTTTTTTGTTTTACTAGTAATGGCTGCGATCTGAGATTTTTATCAGAACTGTGATATTGGGGCGGACATGTCGGACATTTTTGACACTTTTTGGGGACCAATGACATTTTATACAGTGACCAGAAATGTAAATATCCACTGATTACTGTATAAATGCCATTGGCAGGGAAGGGGTTAACCTGCAGGGGACAGTGAGTGGGTTAACTGTGTTCCCTGTGTGTGTTCTGTGTGGGGGCTGGGCTGGCAGGGGCACCAGAGATCTAATTGATCCCGAGTATGGGGATCAGTAGATCTGTGACATGCCGCCTGTCAGAACGGGGAACGTTCGCAACGACGGTTCCCCGTTCTGGCAGTGTCACAGGGCATCACGAGTCGCCAGAGCTGGCCCAACCCGTGGCTCCACTCAGAGAGCATGCAGTGGGCATGAGCGCTTGCCCCCTAGCTGTCATGCACGCAAGTGATGACTATAAGCGGGGATTCACGGGACAGAGGCACACTGTCACTGCTTATAGTCGCTTCGCGGTTGGCAAGTGGTTAACTGACAATTGCGCGGTTGTGCAACGTTGTGCCCAAACAAAATTGACGTCCTTATTTCCCACAAATAGAGCTTTAATTTGGTTGTATTTAATCACCTCTGTGGTTTTTATTTTTCGTGTTCTCGCTCTGTGAGGAGCGATCGCAGGTGCCCCCTACAGTCTCTTAAAGCACCACCGTACAGCTACGGCAACTTGCACAATAGAGCCGACCTGCTGCTGTCAAATGATGGCGACTGGTCGGCAAGCTGTTAAACAGCTATGAAGAGTGTGAGGTAAACCAGTGTAGAATTAATGGAAAGCTGTTTTATTTTTGCAAAATAAGTACATTAAACCGGAGTTCCACCCACTTAAAAGTCAGCAGCTACAAAAAGTGTAGCTGCTGACTTTTAACAATTGGACACGGATGCGCCTGCTGGGAGCTCTGTTCATACTATATGTAGCACCAGCTATATACAGTATGCAGCGCTGTGTTCCGGCAGCAGGATGGAGACTTCTGTCCCATTCCCTGAACAAAATTGAGTTGGGCTGAGCATTGCTCAGCCATTCATAGGAAGCTTTATATTTTAATAATAAATATGAGGCTTCCTCTGATTGGCTGAGGTGGAGATAGTGACATCTTCCTCCTCCATCTCCAGCTAAGCTACAGTTCAGCTTTAACACTTTAATAAGATACATACGTTGAATCCAACACAATTTTACTTCAGATAATTGCAACACAGAGAATGCTTTTGCTTTTGAACTATTAGAAGACAGTGAGGTTGATTTACTAAAGGCAAATATACTGAGCACTAGAAGTGCACTTCAAGTCCAGTTGTTCTAGATTTGAGGGGAAGCTCTGCTGATTTCTATCATTCAATCATGTGCAAGCAAAAGGATTGGATCGAATGTCGGAGGATGACAATGTACACATATCCATTGACATCCGCCTCACCATAGAGAGCAAAGGATGGTCTGATGGGGTCTGCCTGAAAATCTGACAGATGGACCCGATTGGTCTGTCAGCATGAAAGGGGCCTAAGACCTTGTACGCCTTTAGTTGCGATGCTCTTGAAATGTATTTGGCTGATTTACATTATAACCCCTTTGCGACTGTGCTATAGCTGAATGTCAACTACAGCGCCACCGCACTTTGAATACGATGTCCTCTCGTGGTCGCCCTGCCTGTGTGCCCCCTGCGGTGCACATTGGCAATCATTTGTGAGCTGCATCCTTCGGGCACAGATGATGATGGATTGGGGTAAAGAGCCAATCACGGAGACTCTTCCAATCACAGCTGATCATGGATGTAAATATGATTTGTCGGTACTTGGCAATCCATAAAGGGGACATCTGCACTGAGAATCAGGGCACTGATCATTATTGTCCTGATTATCAGTGCAGCCCCTATAGTGCCCACCAGTGCTGCCAATCTGTGCCCACCAGTGCTCACCGGTGCTGCCAATCTGTGCCCAACCGTGCTTGCCAGTGCTGTCAATCTGTGCCCAACCGTGCTGCCAATCTGTATCCACCAGTGCTGCCAATCAGTGCCTATCAGTGCCACCCATCAGTGCAGCTTATTAGTGCTCATCAGTGCCATATATCAGTGCAGATTCATCAGTGCCGCCTCATCCATGCCCATTAGTGACACATTATCAGAGCCCATCAGTGCCGCCTATCACTGCCTATCAGTGCCCATCAGTGCAGCATATCAGTGAAAGAGAAAAATTAAATTTTTGCAACATTTTAAAATTTTATAACAGAAACCAAGAAAGACTTTTTTTTTTCAAAAGTTGTGGTCTTTTTTCAGTTTAGCAAAAAATAAAAAAACCAGTGTTGATTAAATACCACCAAAAGAAAGCCCTATCTGTCTAAAAAATGATAAAAATGTTGTTTGGGTACAGTGTTGCATGACCGTGCAAATGTCATTCAAAGTGCGACAGCGCTCAAAGCTGAAAATTGGCCTGGACAGGAAGGGGGTGAAAGTGCCCGGTATTGAAGTGGTTAATTGGGCTTGTGGAGCTTCGGAGTGTGTTCCCTTTCTTTTTTAAAGCTGTAAGTAAAACAGGCCCCTGCTATATATAAATTATGATGATTTGGCGTATTCGTTAATTGGGTAAAATTTCTTAGGTAACTTCCTAAATTAGTACTTTAGTGATAAACAATAATTTTGTTATGCGATATGTTACTAATAGCACCTCATGACTTCATCCAAATAAACATGAAAAAGCACCGAGAATTTTGTGTACTTGCAGCTATATTTATATTTACCAAATTGCCAATTACCATTGTTTGTTCTTTGTTCAGTAATCAGTTACATCAGAGCTATTCAAACCATTGGCCAAGCATTGATTTCAGTTTTCTTTTTTATTTGTTTATAACTCGCTTATCTAAATGGATGTTATTGAATAATAATATAATGTTGGCCATATTTTTTGGGATGCTGTAAAATAGACCTGGGAAGAACTTTTAAATATTATTTAAGACATGGTTATAAATGGCACTAAGAAATGAGA
The DNA here is from genome assembly GCA_018402905.1 of Glandirana rugosa. NCBI lineage: Eukaryota > Metazoa > Chordata > Amphibia > Anura > Ranidae > Glandirana > Glandirana rugosa. The sequence goes on from BLSH010146471.1 coordinate 1,373,054, forward strand.
AACCAAGAGAAGGGCGCACCGACCTAGTGCAATTCTGTTAAAATATTTATTAAAAGTAAAATGACAAAAGGTGTATACTCACAAATTTTAGAAGATATAAAAGCATATCAGAGCCATAAAATGAACAGAACACCTCCAGGACTACTGGGATGCTCCAAATCTGCAAGGAGACCGGAACATGTCCATAGTGGCCATGCTAACATGTTTCCAGGGCGCACCCTCTTCTTCTAGGTCGGTGCGCCTTTTTCTTGTTTTCTCATTTCTTAGCACCTTTGGATTCCCATGGTCCTGAGGGAGGCTGCAAGACTTTGTGTGTGGAGGAACACTCACATCCATCTATCAGTGATTCACGTTTTTTCCTTTTTTATTATATCACATCTCCCTTTGGGACAATACATCTGAGCGCAGGAGGATTGTTTTTTTTGTTTTTATAAATGGCACGAGGCACACTTGAAATGATTCTAAACCATGCTACTGTTTTACGATGACTGAAATCAAGACACTCAACGAGTCGCAAAAAAAATACCATACATTTTTTCGCGATGAAAATTGTTAGTTTGGATACAGTCCACATTTTTATTTTTCCTTGAGTAACATCATAATAGTTATAATATAATATAACATATATATAATATAATAGTTATTTATGTTTATTTCAATAGATGTTTTACAGGATTAAGTGCATATATGTAACCACAGTTGTTTTTTTCTTAGACATGGAAATGGGTAGTAGCGCCAATGGCCCTATATGTCATTGAAAGACTCATCCGATTTTGGAGATCACAACAAAAAGTTGTAATTACAAAGGTAATACAGTAGTACATTTCGCTGTACTGTTGACATATACTTCTTCATAAGTGAAGAATACACCAAATGTATAAAGGATATTTCTTACTTAGAAGCTCTTTGGTTTACAGTATATTGTATTATTTAAATTCAGTTTTCATGTTCAGTTGGAAATTGCTTTTAAAATTTTAGGCCTTTTATGGTTCTGAAAAAACTGAAGACCCTACTGACTATATTGATCCTCTACCATTTTAGGTTGTTACACATCCTTTTAAGACATATGAACTGCAAATGAAAATGAAGGGCTTTAAAATGGAAGTTGGTCAGTATGTCTTTGTACAGTGTCCTGCAGTATCCAGTCTGGAGTGGCATCCTTTCACATTGACTTCTGCCCCAGAAGAGGACTTCTTCAGCATTCACATTAGAATAGTTGGAGACTGGACTGAAGGATTATTTAAAGCCTTGGGATGTGATAAGACTGAAGGCCAGGAAGCTTGGCAGCTGCCTAAGTAAGTTTTGTGAAACTGAATCAATTCACATTCTGTTAGGCCCGTTTCACACCGGGACCGCCGGAGCGTCAGCGGTAAACCGCCGCTAATTTAGCGGCGCTCTTCTGCTGTAATGGCAGCGCTATGGCTCCGTTATTCGGGCGGCAGCGGGGCACTTTTAACCCCCCACAAGGGGTTAAACAGGGGTTAAATGTGACGGCGCAACCGGAACGGTATACAGTCGCTTCGGGAGCGCTGGCCGTTCATTTTTGCTTGGACAATTTATTTATAGTCAAGGACGGGGCCACCCGGTGATGTAACTAAGTGACCCCATGCCCTCTGACGTCACATGACGTCAGAAGGGGTGGGCTCCCCCGCTTACGTCACTGGGTGGCCCCTCCCTTGACTATAAATAAACTGTCACCGCAAAGAGAGATCAGTCAGCGGGAGCCCTCTCATCAGGCTGGAGCTGTCTCATTTTTTTCCCTTATTTTTCGGGTCTGTTGCGTGCCGTGATTGAGGATGGATTACATTGCGGGACACTTTTGTTTTCTTTTTTAATAAAGGAATTGTCCCAAATTGTCCCCTGTGTTTTTTTCTTTTTGGTGAATGGGTAGGGGTACTCATTCAAATAGGGGGGCCAGATCTGGGGCCCCCTTGTTTACCTAACATGTCGTACTTTAAAATGATTTATTTATATTTTAAAAATAAAAAATCTCCATAGGCAACGCTTTAAAATTTTCCACAGGTTACCAGTTTAGAGTTACAGAGGAGGTTTTGTGCTAGAATTATTGCTCTCACTCTAACATTCATGGCAATACCTCACGTGGGGTTTGAACGTCGTTTACATATGCGGATGCGACCTACGTATGCGTTCACTTCTCCATGCAAACACGAGGGGACGAGCTCTTTCATTTTTTTTTTATTGTTTATTTTATTTTTATTTTTTTTTAATTTTTATACTTTCCCTGTAAATTTTTTTTTGATTACTTTTATTCTTATTACGTAAAGAATTACGTAATAAGAATAGGGCATGACAGGTCCTCTTTACAGCGAGATCTGGGGTCTATAAGTTCCCAGATCTCACCTCTAGGCTGGAAAGCCTGAGATAAAAAAAAAAAAAAAAGATCTCGGCTTCCCATTTGAAAAAAATGACAGTGCAGTGAAGGTCAAAGAGATTGCTGGGGACCATCTGATCCACTGTATTCTCTATCGTAAATGGGCGCCGCGGACTGATTCATTCCCTGGCTTGCCAATTGCACTGGTGAGCTGGTAGAAGCACCGGAGGGGGCTGGGAGGGGGGAGTCCCCTCCCGCCACCTGTAAAAACAATCATGCGGCTGAACAGCCACTATGACTGTTTTACTGTGAAGGTAATCACCAGCAGAAAAAAAATATATCTGAATGGTGCCTGCAGCTGCAGGCATCATTCAGATGTCTCCACTGAAAGCCCAGGATGTCATATGACGGCCTGTGGTATGGAAGTATTTAATAAACTGATCTTTTTGTCTTCCAGCTTCTGCTGGCATCGCTCTCCAAGCTGCTAGAAAGGTCCCAGGAGAAGTGCACTTGGTATCACAGCCTGGGACAGGAGCCGGCTTTATAGAGGAAGCATCATCTTATGTGGCTCCTGCTCTCTCCGAGGCTGCCTGCTCCCTCTGCTGCTGGTGCCATCTCTATGCACTCTGTTTCTCTGGCATGGCAGATCAGCAACCCTTTGATGGCAATCCGGGCTTGCCGACCTGCCATCTCAAGTCGCAGGCCACATCATAGGCCATGGGTTGAGCACCCCTGATGTAGATGTTTTCTACCTGGGAAAAAATGATCTCCTTAGGCTCCTTTCAATCCTGCTGCTAGGGGGCAGTAAAAACAGGTGATTGATCCACTTGGATAGATACACATTGCTGCTGCCACAATGCTTTGCAATCTCAGTGCTATATTCGAGAATAGACAAGCAACATCGCCGGTCAAACTCTCTATGATGCTTGCCACATTCCCACAATCCAAAATTGCAATTCAGCAATAAAGAACTACCTTCTGAACCATCCTCTGAAAATCAATCCTCGTGACTCTAACGTTTCGTAACACCGTCGTCGTTACACATAGATAGGTTCACCTAGTTAGTGGACAAAAATGACGGGGGATCGTCGT
>BLSH010146471.1:1376487-1391366 GCA_018402905.1 Glandirana rugosa
AACACATCTGACGACCACTCGTAGTGGTAAAACCTACACTACAGTCGTCGGTGTCTTAAGAGTCTCGATAGTGAGTTGGCGGTAAGTAATAAAAACGGAAGTAAGGAGGGGTTTGTCGATGTATTTTCCAATGTATCCATCCGGTCCCCACTCGTCTCCTCGAACCGGTCGTGTCTCTCATAAACTTGTGATCGTCTACTCCTCTCCCGATAATGGACGTATCTCCCTCCTCCGACATGATTCCGTAACTGATCAGTAAAAAGATCGTTCGAGTTCCGGGGAGGAATGAAGGCAAAAATAATGAATGGCGGTTGAGTGATAGCTCTGAGAATTCTGTGGCTGCTGACATCACATCCAAAATGGTGATGCTCACCAGCAGTCTACACAAGGAAGGCTTTTGCAGGTCAATAATATGCATAAAAATATGTTAAATGTACTTATCATTTTAAGAGAAGGTTATTGTTGAAAATAAAAGGTCTGGTGACAGTATCTTTAAGTATTTAAGTAAATCTAAATGCAATATTATGTAAGATACATTGTTGGATTTTGTTCCCCAGAATTTCAATTGATGGTCCATTTGGAACAGCAAGTGAGGATGTGTTTGACTATGAGGTTGCTATGCTGGTTGGAGCAGGAATCGGAGTTACTCCATTTGCTTCTGTCTTGAAGTCTGTCTGGTATAAATACTGTAACAATGTGTCAACTCTGAGGTTAAAAAAGGTAATCATAATTCACTGTGCAAATAATGTGAAATTATACTTTTACTCTAGAAACGAACAATGAACTAACTTAACTAACAGTGAATACAGATATTGTTAATGGAAGAAATAGAAACAACAGACAAATGCTGCCATAGAGCTGTATGCATCACTAAAGTGGCTCTAAAGCATAATATTTTTTACCTTAATGCTTTGCATTACGGTAAAACATGTTTAGGTAGTAGTACCTCCCGTAACCCCCACCCCCCCCATATCTTTACCTGAGCCCTTTGCTGAGGCAGTGGGAGGCATTGACATCTGCTGCTGCCAATCACAGACAGTGACGTGGGAGCGGGGGGGCAGGACTGAGCCCTGCTGTCTGTGTCTATAATGAGCCTGCACGAGTGCCCCCATAGGAAGCAGCTTCTTACGGGGCACGCGCCAGAGAGGAGGAGCCAGAAGCACCGGTGTGGGCCCCAGAAAGGGAGGATTGAGGCCGCTTTGTGCAATTCCATATTTAAAATAAATAAACATGCATTTACAACCACTTTAAAAAAAATCTGCCATAAACCTTTTGTTTAAAACAAGTTCAAAAGTAAGCATATGCAGAAGTCACTTTGAGTGCAAATCATTTGTACAAATGATCAGTAGATTTAAAGATATAGTCCATTGAAAGTATTGTTTTTTCCTATTGCGTTGAGTTTGGTTTGCTCCCTTAAGGGCAGTTCATTGATGGCTACAATGAACAATACTGGGGCTTGAGAGGTGAGCAACAGCAGTACCACAATTGTTGTTTACAGAAGAATGGTTTATAACTTCAGCCATTTGTCTCAGAAGCCATTGCTCATATTGATATGTAAGGTAAAACTTCTGTCTTGTTGTATTGCAGTTTAACCAAGACTAGTGACCATGAATTAATGTCATTATCCAACAGAAATCAAATTTAAAGTGAAGTTTAATTTGTAAAGTCTCGTTTTTATTTTTTAATAATAAACTTGCCATACTTACCTCCTATGTGCAGTGGTTTTGCACAGAGCAGCTCAGATCCTCCTCTTCTCGGGTCTCTTTTTGCTGCTCCTGGCCCCTTCCTCTTATCGAGTCCCCCCATAGCCAACAGATTTCTATGGGAGCACCCGAGCCGAGTCAGAGCTCTGTGTATCCATTCAGACATGGAGCCCTGACCCAGCTCCATCCCTCTCTCCCCTGATTGGTTGACTGACTTTGATTGACAGCTGCGGTAGCCAATGGCACCACTGCTGTGTCTCAGCCAATCAGGAGGAGTGTCCCGGATGGCTTAGATATTGGTGGACAGTGCTGGAGAGAGAAGGGGCTCAGGTAAGTAATTATGGGGGTGCTGGGGGCTGCTACACATGGAAGGTTTTTCATCTTAATGCATAATGCATTAAGATAAAAAACCTTCTGCCTTTACAACTCCTTTAATCCAAGATGAACTGCTAAAATGCACTGAACTAGATTCCAATTTCATTTATTTGTCAACAGGACCAGAGTGTCAGACAGCTATCTGCATAATACCAGGCAATATCTATTTTAAATGTTTTTTTTTTGTTGTCCCAAGACTAATGAAGAGCGGTAGCCAGTCAACTGCTACTAAAAATGCTCCAGAATTGTACTTTAATGATAAGTTTACATAATGCATGCTTAAAGTGTACCTAATTACAAAATGTATTTTTAAGAGTGGTGATTGGTGAAGGATCAGAACTCCTGTCAGGTTTTAATTAATTAGATCAATAGCTAGTATCCACCGTCAGCAGGGCGGAAAGTGAGGGAGAGTCCAAAAATCTAAGTAGTCACCAGAACCAGAGTGAGGTGTTCTAATGGGGAAACTTGTTAAAGTGACAACTGCCTAAGAGAGTTTGTCCTACATATTTAAAATTTTCTCTTATTTACGTTGGTGTCTATGGGACAGGGAGTAAAGGGACATCACCCCAATAGGACACAGGTGACAAAAAACTGACAGGGGTTTCAACACTCTCCTATCCTAGCTAAAATTAAATAAAAATGTGTTGGCTTGAGGGCCGGTTCATACTTAGGCGACTTGTCAGGCGACTTGAGTCGCCTGACAAGTCGCCTCAATGCAGTGTAATGCAACTGTTCTAATAGGAGCGAGTCGCTTTGCTCCGCTTAGAAAAAAAAGTTCCTGCACTATTTTCGGCGCGACCTCAGCGCGACTTCTATAATAGAAGGTCTCCTGCAAGCCGCACTGAGGTTGCTTCGAGCGGGGTGACTCAATTCGCCCTGCAAGTCGCGCCGCTTCAGTGTGAACCGGCCCTTAGATACACTTTAATAATTACGAAAAATAAAAGTAATGTTGACACTGGTTGTTTGTAACGACAATAGGGACTTAAGCTACAAGAATAACTTATCTGCCTTGGATGTTTATTTTCATGGCTCTGCTAAGGATAACACAGTTGGAGGTATCTTTTTTGTGCAACAATCAATATTTCCATTTATGATACAAGTATTCACTGCTTCTTCCTGTGCATTAGTGGACAAGCATAAATATTTTAGTGACGTGTTGTTAGAATACATTGGATTATAATGAATGAGTTAGCATAATGTGCAAAAAGCTCCAGGGAATTTTGTCTTCAATATTTAATGCATAGTTAAAATATATTTTGTGTAACTAAATTATGTGTATAATCAGACAGCGGTAAGTTCCATGGAACTCCCTGACTCCTTATGTTTAATTTAGCAAAACAGTTGTTAATAAAACAACACACACACATAATATATATATATACACACACACAGTATCTCACAAAAGTGAGTACACCCCTCACATTTCTGTAAATATTTTATTCTATCTTTTCATGTGACAACACTGAAGAAATTACACTTTGCTACAATGTAAAGTAGTGAGCTACAGTTCATTGAGGGAACCATGAATGCCAACATGTACTGTGACATACTGAAGCAGAGCATGATCCCTTCCCTTCAGAGACTGGACCGCAGGACAGTATTCAAACATGATAACAACCCCAACACACACCTCAAAGACTACCACTGCCTTGCTAAAGAAGCTGAGGGTAAAGGTGATGGACTGGCCAAGCATGTCTCCACACCTAAACCCTATTGAGCATCTGTGGGGCATCCTCAAATGGAAGGTGGAAGAGCGCAAGGTCTCTAACATCCACCAGCTCTGTGATGTCATCATGGAGGAGTAGAAGAGGACTCCAGTGCCAACCTGTGAAGCTCTGGTGAACTCCATGCCCAAGAGGGTTAAAGCAGTGCTGGAAAATAATGGTGACCACACAAAATATTGACACTTTGGGCCCAATTTGGACATTTTCACTTAGGAGTGTAGTGTACCCAGTTTTGTTGCCAGCGGTTTAGACATTAATGGCTGTGTGTTGAGTTATTTTGAGGGGACAGCAAATTTACACTGTTATACAAGCTGTACACTCACTACTTTACATTGTAGCAAAGTGTCATTTCTTCAGTGTTGTCACATGAAAAGATAGAATAAAATATTTACAAAATTGTGAGGGGTGTACTCACTTTTGTGAGATACTGTATATATTGTGTGTATATATATATATATATATATATATATATATACTGTGTATATATATATCAATTTCCTTATTACATTTCCTGTATGTTTTAGATTTACTTCTATTGGCTGTGTCGAGAAACCCAAGCATTTGAATGGTTTGCTGATTTGCTACAATCTCTGGAGACTCAGATGCAGGAAAGGAATAATGCTGATTTTCTCAGCTACAACATCTACCTTACTGGATGGGATGAAAATCAGGTAAACGTAATCATTTTTTTTTCATCAATTACAATGATTCATTTGCTAATGTAAAATCAAGTGATTGTGATAATTCCTTCCTAAAGGCTCAGTACAACCTAAACTAACTGAGATTAGTTGACTCTTCTAAATGATTTATAGGGAGGGTTCAGCAGTTGGATCCCTAGCTGCAGTTCATTATCCTGCCTCCACAGCCCACCAAGGGGTCTCCTTCAGTTGGAGGATTCTTATTAGTCTCACTTGTAAAGTATGCAAAGTATACAGTAATAAAACAGATACCACAATTCCAAGAACCAACTTACCAGAACAATATTTTTCTTGCAATATTTTTCTTACATTTACTTTTACGCCTCTTACTCTCAAAATTGTATAGTATGTCATGCAAATGACTGGGTCAGATGGAGTAGCCTTATTTAGAGTAGAGCAACACATTTTTCTGTAGAAAATAAGTGCTGACCTAAATTGAAACAAAACACTGGGTTGATTTACTAAAGGCAAATAGACTGTGCACTTTACAAGTAAATTTGCTTTAAAACTTAGTAAATGAGGTGAAGCCTCACTTTGCAAAGAATATCCAATCACATGCAAGAGAAACAAAACAAAAAAGACCCTGCTTGCTTGCGCATGATTGGATGGTGGTAGTCAGCAGAGCTTCCCCTCATTTAGGAAGCTCTGGAGCAAATTCCCTCGCAGAGCGCAAGTGCGCTTACAAAGTGCACAGTCTATTTGCAGTTAGTAAATCAACCCCTTTGAGTGTTGATATATGAAACCACTCTTTTTTTATGTTGTTTTGTATGCACACCTGTACTTTGAGCTATACAAAGCTTAACACTATTTAGGCACCATAATAACTATCCAACACGTATGTGTTATTTGAGTCCCCTGAGGTGTTGTGGTTCCTCCTGTTGAGCCCTACATCAATAATAGCAAAGTAGGCAGGCAGTGGTAGAAGCCATAGTGCTCAGTAGGGTGCACTGTATTGGACACACCCAGAAGTGCCAATAAGCAGCAGCACCCAGAGCTGTTCATAGAGTGAAGATATAACATACTGCCCAATAGAAAGGTAAGTATAAAGCTTCTATTTTCACAGGGTCTATCCATTTTCCTTTTTGTTTAGTAGTGCCGAGATTCCTTCACAAATGAAATCAGTGTGTGCAGTTCTATATACTCCACAAGACTGAATTTCCCCATGACCACAGATTATCAAAACCTTGTACAATTTATTTTAACTTGCACATATGCAGAAATCCACATAATAAAATATTAATTTGCTCCTAATTTTCATCTTTGTCCCTCATTCTTAAATTTGGCCAGGGGCCACTTTTCACAAATGTTAGTCTTATTGTAATCAATGGGAATCTTTTTTGATCTTAAGGCCACTGCATTCTCATTGCACCATGATCAAGAGAAGGATGTGATCACTGGTCTTAAGCAAAAGACCTTGTATGGAAGACCCAACTGGGAGAATGAATTTAAGAACATTGCCAGCGCACATTCAAGGTAGGTCTCATTACTAAGTACGTGGGCAGTATTTTGAATTCAAACTATTCTATCTAGCATGACATACAAAACAGTAAGAAAACTAAACTAACATTTCCTTTTTGGTTGGATGCAAGCAGGCTGATTCATTTATCCAGTTTTGGTTTCACATAATCACTAGATGCCTGCAGTCTTTATATTAATGATCTCAGACATGAAGTAGTTCCCCGTGATGTGAGACTATCAACATTGTAACTGAAAACGGTGCACACTGCTAGTTTTGAGACTGTCCAGTCACTGATAGGTAGGTATCAGAGTAATGATCAGGAAGCAATCAGTGTGGTCCTCTGTCACGTGTTCACTATGGCATTTAAAGTGGAAGTAAACTCATCAATTTAACAGTTTCAAAAAACACTACCGGCACGTGCCGGGAATGTAATTGTTACCTTGGATGTGCCAAAACTTCTCAGCCAAACCGTGAAACCATCCAATGGCTGGTGTCATAACTGATCACCTGTGGAGCATCATGGCAGCTGAAGATTAAACAGAGGCCAAGATGGCAGCTTCTTGGCTGAAAACGATAGGAGGGTTTACTTCCACTTTAATACAGGTAGACTGAAGAGGTTTGCTTACAAAAATATGTTACCTTTTTTTCCATTTTTAGCTAATAAGAAAGAAAAAAGCATGTGCAAGGTAGTTATAAAACCATGTACCCCAAAACCCTATATGTCCTTATACAGTTACATTTATTTCGCTATGCATCTTTGTCACAGAGTTATTGCGTAGGTCAGTATTCCTCAACTCCAGTCCTCAAGGCCCACCAACAGATCATGTTTTCAGGATTTCCCTCAGATGAATCGGCTTTGGTAATTACTAAGGCAGTGAAACTGATCAAATCACCTGTGCAAAATAATGGAAATCCTGAAAGCATGACCTGTTGGTGGGCCTTGAGAACTGGAGTTGAGGAACACTAGGTGATCAATGCATATTGAAGCTGCTAAAAATTGGTCTTGGCATCTACTGTAGGCCTTAATGACCTTTGGTCATGGAGGGAATAAAACTCCAGAGGAGGCATCTCTACTCCTGAGTTCCTGGATCCATCTACCAGCTGCAGCAAGAGCCAGTGTCTCTTTCTGCCGAATTTTTGCTTACTTTAGATTCAAGTACAAGTGTATTTGTACATACTATACATTTACATGCATGTTTTTACTGTGTTTTTTTTTATAAGAGCAGCATAATGGCTTAACTGAGACCCCTTTCACTTCTAAATTGCCAGTAAAACAATGAGTGTTTTTGAAGAACCTTTCAGGCGCTTTTGAAGAGCTTTACAGGAGCTTTCCATCCATTTCAATGTAGAGGGGCGTTTTTTCACTGCCTTGTCAGCATACTGCCTCAGTGTGAAAGCATTCATTGATTTTAATGAAAATAGGTTTTTGTGAGCTTTTAGTTGCTTTTTTTAACATGAAAGCGCCTGAAAAGTGCCTCAGTGTCTAAAGAGTCTTAAGAGATATATTCTGTTTCCAGCAACAGGGTCTACTTTAGTGTTCATATCCCTTTACTTTTGCTGGTGTCTGCTGTTCCCAGTAGTGCAGTAGGCAAAGACAGGAAGTGAACCTGAAACAAAAGAAGATAATGGTGGAGTAGTCAGCATACGCTTACATTTCAGCTCTGTGTGAAATCATCCTCATTTTTTTTTATATAGAGTACACAGGAATACAGAAAAATTAAACATAATATTACCTAATTGTGTAATCAATAAAAAAAAATATCAAAACAATACTAAAAATATAAAGGGTACCCAAAGTATATCTAACCCCAATTGTATTTCATTTATTTATTTTATTTTCAGCTGGTGATTTGGCTAGTAAGTCTGATATTTTTCAACTTCTTTAACAAACCAAGCTGTCCAGGAAAAGTGGCAGTTGAAGGGTTGAGACAAACCATTTAACACTGACAGGGGTGCTTACAATTTTCAGCTTTTATTCATTAAAGTAAAACCTTTAGCTGAAAAGAAAACAAAACTGTTGCTTTACCTGTTTAGAAAGTGTTAGCTGGAGTTTGGCTTTATTTCATTAGTGAATTCTATATAAATTTGCTACTGTCTTAACACTACCCTGTCCACAGGCTGACAGTACTTCTATCTCAGGGTGGCTCCATTGCTCCTTCATAGCGTATAGTCACCCTAAGACAAGGAGTGTGTTAATGGCTGAATCGCAATATAAAAATACATTTAAAAAAAGCTTTAAAAAGGAAAACAATTGCAGCAGCCACATTTCATTATCGATAAGTTGATTCGATAATTATTTTAGAAATGCTGTAAGAGGTTCATCACCAAATCTAAACATTTTTATGGGTAGCCACAGGCCCACTCTTGGAAATCAGCTTTGTGCTGGAGGTGTCTGGTTGATCTTCCACCAGCATGGACGTAGATATGCACACATGGGAGATCCAGGCAAACTTGTTCATAGAATGTTTTTTTCAGATGTCAGGTTTTGAGTGTACGTCCAACCACATATATTGTCTTATATCAGCTGTAGAGTCACTAACCAACTGTTCGACCTCGTAAAAAACAATGTATGTTTTTTTTTTCTTTGCTCCCAAGCTCCAGAGTGGGTGTCTTTCTGTGTGGACCTGAAAGTCTTGCTGAAACCCTCAGTGGCCTGTGCATTGGAAACTCCAGTGTGGACCCCAGAGGCATACACTTCATCTTCAACAAAGAAAACTTCTAATCTTAAACTTGTACATTTTCAATATGAATCTGTCAAAGGAAAACAAATGTTATACTTTTGTCTCTCTATGAAAAACACACCGATCTTACATTTAAGAGCACAGTGTATAGTCTCCAGCAATACTAAGAGCAATATTGAACTTTGCCAGCACTGAACTGTGCTAGGAACAGTGTTGGAGCAAATATTAAAACATTTGATGGGTGCAGCCATTCAAAATTATATTAAAATAATATGTAACACACATTATGGGCCTGTTACAAATTAGAGGCTGGCAGATGCATTTTCATTTCATGCAAATCAAGTTAAAACCCTCTAAGCTAGTGTTTTCTCAACCTTTTTTCAGTCGTGACACCCTTTAAGAATATGCAAAATCTCAAGGCATCCCAGGCTAAAATGTAAAAGTTACTTATCAATGGGAAACCTAAACCTGGGACAAAGCACACAACCACCTTCATGAAATTTCCTTCAGAAGCTCCCCTTTGCATCAGGAGTTTCCCCATCACATGAGAGGTCTCCCCCCATCCCATTACTTCAGAGCCCCCTATACATCAGAGGTCCTCCATCTTGTCAAAGGTTCCTCTTCCACACCAGAGGTTCCTTAGCATGTCAGAAGTCCCCCTATCATATCAGAGGTCCTCCCACACCATGGTGCCTTGGTTGAGAAACACGGCTCTAACCTTTCGAGGGTGTAAGACTGGGAATGTACAACACAGATGCAGATATTGTTTAATAATATTCTCACATAACAATAAAATAAGACAGCTTAGTTTGTGTAACATCCTTAAAAAAATCCTTCCTATAATATCAGAGGCATAGCTTGAATCTTGTGGGTACCGTGCAAAACTGGGGCCCTGCTCACTACCACCCATGGTGGGCTTGTATGTAAAATAAGAAACTCATAGGGCTCAACCTGGGCCTCCATGGGGTACGTTGATCCTCTGACTTCCAGATTCACACGCAAACCTACCACTTTCACCCAGCAGCTCAGAGTGTGGTCTGCCTGCCCCACCTTGTGTGCACATGCACGGTTGAGCAGGACTGAGAAGGGCTGGGAGGGAGGGGTTGTACTGGGCTGGGCTGGAGAGCTAAGCAGAGAGTGCGCCACTGGGGGTGGCTTGCCCTGTCATATACTGTGAAGGTGAAACTGGAAACTCAGAGAGCCCCAGGCAGGCCTGTGCGGGCCCCTGCCTGGTCAGCCTGGAACCCCTGAGTTAACTGGATTACCTACACAGGGTGACGTGTCAAGTCTATCTATCTGTCTATCTATCTATCTATCTATCTATCTATCTATCTATCTATCTATCTATCTATCTATCTATCTATCTATCTATCCACATTTCTAGTTTGCAATACCAGCAGGTAGCTCAGCTCATGCCGAGGTAGATGCCAGACTGTCATGGCACGGTACAGTAGACTGGCAGAAGAATGGCGCTGCGCTCTTTGGGCATCCAGCGGGCACCAACAGTCTGGGTGAGGAGTGGTTACAGGTGAGAGAGGAGAAAACAGAGCACCAAGTGGGGGGAGCTTGACTGAGCATGAACACTGAGCGGAAAAGAGACTTTCATAACTGATGAGAAACATAAAGGGATACAGAATGGAGGGATGCGAGAGGAGAGGAGGAAAGATAATAGATAGATGAGAGAGGAGGAAAGATATTGGATGGACCCAATCGACACAAAGCCTAATGTGACAGGGAGGACGCATGGGCCCATTGGAGCATGGGCGGGGTCGCCTTTGCAACCCATCATGGTCTTTCCATAAATGAAAAAACTGAGATGGGATTTGAAATACCTGTTGAAGGCATTCGATTTCAGATCATTTATTCACAAACACAATTAGTATAGATACATTTATCATGTACATTGTTGGTTGCCATGTGATATGTGCATGATTTGCATTATGGACATTTTAATGAAATTTTACTTTGTGGTATCCTCCAGCTGGGAAACTGTACAGTTAAAATATACATATATTACTTTCTTCATAATATAGTTGATACTATTTCCTCATCCTTGACCCTCTTTTAAATGTTTGTATGCCTCCTGGATAAGAGTGGTGAGGCAATTAAAATAAATCAATGGGGTTGATTTACTAAAGTCAAATAGACTGTTCACTTTGCAAAGGAAGTTGCACTTTGCAAGGGGAATTTCCCTGGAGCTTAAAGCATAAGGTAAAGCTCTGTTGACTTCCATCATCCAATCATGTGCAGGCAAAAATGACACTATTTTTATTTTTCTTGTACGTAATTGGGTGTTCTTTCACTAAGCTCCCTTCAAAAGTAAACAGCCTTTTTGCCTCTTGTAACTCAATCCCAATTTCTTTTCTGCTTTGGTTTCTCAGCAGAAAAAAATACATCTTGACAAATTTCTGGTTCATTCATTTCAGAAGACCTCACTATTATACAGGACATATCTCTCAGTCCTGCTAATGGGTATTTGAAATATCTGTATACTAGAGTGAAAACGGATACCTAATGCCAAAATAGTCAGAATTAATAGTGGCTTGCAGTGGTTCAAAGGTACCATGGGGAGCGAATCTTGTTATTCAATTTTGGCCATTTGTACGGCTAGTTAGCAGGTTATTGTCAAACAAAAGGCATGGGAAGCCAGGCACTTCCATGAGGGACATATTGTATACCAATGCCTAAATAAAAAAAAAATAAAAAGCAGTATCTCTCCCTACACACGATTGTCGGCTCTTCCTAACAGCTCCAACAAACACTGACAATATAGCTACTGTGAGTCCACCCTTTTATAAAGGGGCTTGGTTTATCCATTCCTTCATTTATTGACTCTTGTGACTCAGTTGACCAGGGCCAACGGCTATGCTTTGCATTGTAGCAGTGGCGGCTGGTGTTTTTTCTTATGGAGGAGCGGAAAAAGATCCACCCGCCGTGACCCCCCCATCAGTCGGGTCACGGACAGCAAACACCACCCACCCTGGTTGGACGGTTAGTTGGTCGGGGCCCCGTGCTTACCCCATCTCGCAGGCAGCGCTCCGGGCGGCGACGGCTTCCCTCCAGGCTGTTCTCTTTGGCTGCTTCCACGCTTCCCCTGTGTCTCCTCCCTCCTCCTCCTGACGGCCAATCTGTTCGGATCTCTTTTCGGCCAGTCGGGTGACGGGTCTCATGACCCGCTTCCTGATTGGCCGGGGGGAGAATCAGTGTTACAATAGCGAATATTCATTTGTTATTGTCACACAACTGGATGGGTTTTCATCCTTTTTTGAAGCCTATTAGAGCCTCTGGCTCCAATTATTTGCTTCAAAAAAAAAAAACTCTGATTGGAAATAAGGTTTAATTATTCATGTAGATTAGGGGGCCAGACGCATGGATAGGGGGTGTGGCGCCCATGCACCTCTAATGGATGGGCCGTCACTGAATTGTAGGTTGTTCCTTAAATCTGCAAACTTTTTGAGACCCATGGTAAGGGTGAATCCAAACCTCATTGCTACTCTTGAAGTTTTGAAACACAGGTCTTTAATGAAACACGCATCACATTAAATTAAGTAAGAGTCATTGCAACTACAGGTTATTTCACCTCACAAAACTTCCACAAAAGCATGTAATTTACAAACATATATATCATATATGTGAGGAAAAATTGTATTTTATGACATAAAATGAACATCTAAAGAGATTGCATAATTTGTATATATTTACTTTGTATATTATGGTCAGGGCATACACACACCAGTATATATATATATATATATATATATATATATATATATATATATATATTAAGAATTTTATTTTATTTTTTTATAAATATGTCTCATGTAATTTTTATGTGTACATTCATACAAATTTGTAGCAAAGCACGCTACATTGTGCCTTCTTGGAAAATCTTGTGCATGCTGCACTCTGCATACGGTTTCCTTATGTGATCGTATTTAAACCCACTGAAAGGGGAATCCTTCAAAACTGCAGCACAATGCATGCCAAAACCGATGAAACATTCATTACTGCAATGCATGTATTCCTATGCACGGTGCAATGTGCATCTAAAAGAAACTGTGTAGTTACAAGGGATCACAGTCTGTTTAAATATTTATCAGAGCCGGTTCACACGGGGGCGATCCAACTTCAGGGGCGACTCAAAGCCACCCCCCCCCCACAGCATGACCTCGGCAGGGCTTGCAAACGACTTGTGCAATAGAAGTCAAAGCAAGTCGCTTGAAGTCGCCCCCAAAGTAGTACAGGAACCTTTTTCTAAGTCGGAGCAACTTGACTCGCTCCTATTAGAATGGTTCCATTGCACTGCATGGAGCGCGACTTGTCAGGCTACTAGATGGCCTGACAAGGCGCCCCTGTGTGAACCGGCTCTAAAGGTTCATGCAAGGATGGATTTAGAGACATGTAACAATAGCAAATGGGTTCCTGCTAAGTAATCTTAAATCACCTTACAGCTTATTGTGCTTAACAGTATTTTGAAATACAAATGCATTTTATATTGTTTAAATACAGCATGCAAAATTAAAGTGCCACCATTTTTGCTTTTTAGTTTTAATATGTTTCTTTTTTGTATAATTATACTGTGTGTGTAAATATATATATATTTTTCACATTAGCTTTAGAAAAAGAATGTCTATTGCTTAAATAATGGAAATTTGCATTTTTAGCTTTTATTATGCATTATAAAGCATATTATGAAGCATAAACATCACTGGTTATATATATTTTCATATACTTGTCTTGTCTGCTCATTTCTAAATCAGATGTTTTTTTTATTGAGCAGTTTTAGCATGTAAACCAAATAATTAATAAATAATTCTCTTTACTTGTTTATATTAGGTTTATTACATGCCTGCTCTGATATAGAAAATATGTACTGTTTGCTAATTGTAGTCTATAATGGCTGTACCAGGGGTGGAGACATCAATTCCCCTCAATCAATCCCTTCAATCATAATGCTTTATTCCAGTGCAAAAGATTCTGCTTTTTGTGTATATTACTCTATAGTAAGCCATTTTTCTATCTTTTTAGCGATCAATTTGATAGTCCTAGCAATTATTTGCTAGTAATTTGCTAGTAAAAAGAAAACTCCCGCAAAGCTTTTCCTCAGTTTATACGCAGGCATATACTGGCCATCGGGACTACCGGGAGTTTCCCGATGGGCCCATAGCTCAGTGGGCCAGTCAGAGTGACAGCGGAGTGGAGGTAGAGTGGACAGGGACTCCCATACCCTTGTCCAGCAATAAACAAATCCTCCGCCGTGCAGCTGTTTAAAAAGAAAACGTCTCTGGGCCCTTTGTGTTCAGCAGGGGTCAAGGGGACAGAGCGCAGACTTTTTTTCACTTTCGGCGGATTAAACAGCCGCAGTGCACTATACAGGTGAAGGCCGGTACTATAACAGTACACTGGAGCCACCGGGGGCAATGCGGCAGATTAATCCGCCTAAAATCGAAAGTAGTGAAATAGTCCGCGCTCTGTCCCCTGGCCCCCGCTGAACACAGGGGGCCCGGCAAAGTTTTCTTTTTAAACAGCTACACAGCAGGGGATTCATTTATTGCTGGACAAGGGTATGGGAGTCCGCTCACCTCGCCCCCAGGCTCCCAGCTCCAGTCTCCAGAGGAACCACCTGCAGCAGCCAGGACCTAGGTAGAAGAACTGCCCAGTCAAGGTACTGGGGTCTGGGGGGACAAACATGGGGCACTGATCAGACTGTGTTAATGGGCACTGACATGGCTGTGCTGATGGGCACTGATCAGGCAGCATTAATGGGCATTGGTGTGGCTGTGCTGATGGGCAGTGGTGAGGCTGCATTAATGGGCACTGGTGAGGCTGCATTAATGGGCACTGGTGTGGCTGCATTAATGGGCACTGGTGTGGCTGCATTAACGGGCACTGGTGTGGCTGCATTAATGGGCACTGGTGTGGCTGCATTAATGTGCACTGGTGAGGCTGCATTAACGGGCACTGGTGTGGCTGCATTAATGGGCACTGGTGAGGCTACATTAATGGGCACTGGTGAGGCTGCATTAATGGGCACTGGTGAGGCTACATTAATGGGCACTGATCAGGCTGCATTAATGGGCACTGGTGAGGCTGCATTAATGGGCACTGGAGTGGCTGTGCTGATGGGCACTGGTGTGGCTGCGCTGATGGGCACTGGTGTGGCTACATTAATGGGCACTAGTGTGGCTGCATTAATGGGCACTGTTCAGGCTGTATTAATGGGCACTGGTGAGGCTGCT
>BLSH010146497.1:22620-32832 GCA_018402905.1 Glandirana rugosa
TATATGGACTGGCTGGGGTAGTATATGGACAGGCTAGGGTAGTATATGGACAGGCTAGGGTAGAATATGGACAGGCTGGGGTAGTATATAAACAGGCTGGGGTAGTATATAGACAGGCTAGGGTAGTATATGGTTAGGCTGGGGTAGTATATGGACAGGCTGAGGTAGTATATGGACAGTCCAGGGTAGTATATGGACAGGCTAGGGTAGTATATGGACAGGCTAGGATAGTATATAGACAGGCTAGGGTAGTATATGGACAGGCTGGGGTAGTATATGGACAGGCTAGGGTAGTATATGGACAGGCTGGGGTAGTATATAGACAGACTAGGGTAGTATATGGACAGGCTAGGGTAGTATATGGACAGGCTAGGATAGTATATGGACTGGCTGGGGTAGTATATGGACAGGCTAGGGTAGTATATAGACAGGCTAGGGTAGTATATAGATAGGCTAGGGTAGTATATAGACAGGCTAGGGTAGTATATGGACAGGCTAGGGTAGTATATAGATAGGCTAGGGTAGTATATAGACAGGCTAAGGTTGTATATGGACAGGCTAGGGTAGTATATAGATAGGCTAGGGTAGTATATAGATAGGCTAGGGTAGTATATGGACAGGCTAGGGTAGTATATAGAAAGGCTAGGGTAGTATATAGACAGGCTAGGGTAGTATATAGACAGGCTAAGGTAGTATATGGACAGACTAGGGTAGTATATAGATAGGCTAGAGTAGTATATAGATAGGCTAGGGTAGTATATAGACAGGCTAAGGTAGTATATGGACAGGCTAGGGTAGTATATAGATAGGCTAGGGTAGTATATAGATAGGCTGGGGTAGTATATGGACAGGCTAGAGTAGTATATAGAAAGGCTAGGGTAGTATATAGACAGGCTAGGGTAGTATATAGACAGGCTAAGGTAGTATATGGACAGACTAGGGTAGTATATGGACAGACTAAGGTAGTATATGGACAGGCTAGAGTAGTATATGGACAGGCTGGGGTAGTGTAGGGGCAAGCAGAGCGGCTTGGGGGGGGGGGGGGGTGACCCTGGTCATATCCGAATTTCTCTAGTCAGTCATGCTCCCTGTTTATTAGAGAGCAATAGAGCTATAGAGCATCTTGGTCCTCTGCAGGGAGACCACTGTTTCCACACAGAGCTTAGGTAGAGCTACAGACTCCAATGTCCTCCTGCATGGAAGGGGTGCCATGCTTTCAGCGAGTGAACGGCTGGATTTGGCACGGCAGAATGTGAGTTTATTTCTTATTGTTTTTAGATGGCTTTAAATAAAGGAGTGTATGCCATGCTTTGCTGGCCTTTCTATCTTTTCCTGTGGTGAATTGGTATTTACTTATACTACGGAAAATAGTGGAAGACCGGTATGGATTGGTCATCTTGGGGAAAAGAGCTAGGTGACCCACTTCAAGCATAAGGGGTCATTCCGAAGTACTTGATGCCCCCTCCCTCCAACCGCATAGAGGTGCCCAACGATAGAGAACATGGAGCTCTCCTCCTCAGAACCGTCTGTTTGCTGCTCCTCTTGAGTCATTTTTGGAGTTTTTCGCCTCCTTATGCTCCATAATTATGTAAGTGCACTGATTTCTAGTATTGTGGTCGATCGTTTTGTAGATTGCTCCTCTGTACGTTTCCTGTGTTCTTTTTTTTTACTGTTCTTGAAAACCTAAAAAAACTCAAAAAATCCTTTTGTTGAGTTTTCGGTGTTGTGGAGGAGGAAAAAGAAGGAAAAGATGTCGGAGAAAGTTGTGAAGCATGCTTTGGGTATTTAACTGGTGGAAGCAAGCTGTGAAAAGACCTTTATGCTGGATAAATTCACTTAGCACTTTAACCACTTAAAGCGGAGTTCCACCCAAAAGTGGAACTTCCGCTTTAAGGGAAGGTGACCCCCCAACATTCTACAATTGACATGTCTTTTTTTTGGGGGGTGACCAGGGACCCAGGTCCACTTCCACCCCTGGCGCCGTGGCTCCAGGAAGGAAGTCCACCTTCCCCCCTCCCTCTCTGCGATCTTCTGGGACACATCACAGGTCCCAGAAGATACTCCGGCCAGTCACAAAGCACAGCACGGCTCGCAGATGCCAAAGCCGGGTGCCCACACTTATGATGCCGGTGCCGCTGAGGGGAGGGGGCAAAGAGCAAGCCCTCGGGCGACCGCATCACTGGACCAGGAGACAGGTGAGTGTCCGATTGTTAAAAGTCAGCAGCTACACTTTTTGTAGCTGCTGACTTTTTCATGGGTGGAACTCATGGGAAGGTGACCCCCCGACATGCCACAATTGGCATGTCTTTTTTTGGGGGGGTTTTCACAGGGTCCCAGGTCCACTTCCTCCCCTGGAGCCACAGCTCCAGGAAGGAAGTCCACCTTCCCCCCTCCCTCTCTGCGATCTTCTGGGACACGTCAGAGGTCCCAGAAGATACTCCGGCCAGTCACAAGGCAAAGCCGGGTGCCCACACTTATGATGCCGGTGCCACCGAGGGGAGGGGGCAAAGAGCGAGCCCTTGGGCGACCGCATCACTGGACCGGGAGACAGGTGAGTGTCCGATTGTTAAAAGTCAGCAGCTACACTTTTTGTAGCTGCTGACTTTTACACGGGTGGAACTCTGCTTTAAGCCCCAGCGATCGCTCCACAGAGAGCCAGAACGGGGATCTGCCAGGGTAAACAAACTGATCCCGGTTCTGACAGAGAAATGGAGAGAGATCTGCTGTTCCCAGTGATCGGAAGAAGCGATCTCTCTCTACCCCCAGTCAGTCCACTCCCCCCCCCACAGTTAGAAACACCTCCCTAGGGAACACTTAACCCCTTGATCGCCCCCTAGTGTTAAACCCCTCCCCTGCCAGTGACATTTACACAGTAATCAGTGGCTATTTTCAGCTCTGATCGCTGAATAAATGTAACTGGTCCTAAAAAAGTGTCAAAAGTGTCTAATCTGTCCGCCGCAATATCACAGTCCCACTAAATATCACAGATCACCGCCAATACTAGTAAAAAAAAAAAATGCCATAAATCTATTCCCATAGTTTGTAGACACAATACATTTTGCGCAAACCAATCAATATACGCCGATTGCAATTTTTTTATTTTATGAAACATATGTAGAAGAATATAAATCGGCCTAAACTGAGGAAGAAATTCGTTTTTTTACATTTTTTTGAGGATATGTATCATAGCAAAAAGTAAGAAATATTGTGCAGAGGTGATCAAATACCACCAAAAGAAAGCTCAAAAAAAAAAAAGCCCAGCCCCCACACAGTTAGAACACACATAGGGATCACAATTAACCCCTAGATCGCCCCCTGCAGGTTAACCCCATCACTGCCAATGATATTTATACAGTAATCAGTGGATATTTACATTTCTGATCGCTGTATAAATGTCATTGGTCCCAAAAAAGTGCCAAAAATGTCCGACATGTCCCCCCCAATATCACAGTCCCGATAAAAATCGCAGATCGCCGCCATTACCAGTAAAAAAAAATTGCAAAAACACCAAAAATAAATTCTCTTGGTTTGTAAACGCGGCAACTTTGGCACAAACCAATCAATAAACGCCGATTGCGATTTTTTTTTTAACAAAAATATGAGGAAGAATATAAATCGGCCAAAACTGATGAAATTTTTTTTTTTAAATATTTTTTGGATTTGGATTTTAGCAAAAAGTAAGAAATATAGTTTTTGTTTTTCAAAATTGCCGCACTTCATTTGTTTATAGCGGCGATCAGAAATGACGCAGAGGGGATCAAATACCACCAAAAGAAAGCTCTATTTGTGGGGAAAAAAGGACGCAAATTTAGTTTGGGTACAACGCCGCACGACTGCGCAATTGTCAGTTAAAGCGACGCAGCACTGAACCGCAAAAAGTGATCTGGTCCTAAAGGGGGAAATCCTTCCGGGGCTGAAATGGTTAAGCTCGTTACTATTGTAATGTGTCCGAATTTCCGAATAACCAAAAAGTTGTCAGAGTTTTGATTCGGAACAAAGCAAATTGCACATGTCTAATCTAAAATATTGTCTGTTTTAGGCGGTGATACAGTATCTCACAAAAGTAAGTACACCCCTCCCATTTGTGTAAATATTTTATTCTATCTTTTCATGTGACAACACTGAAGAGCTGACACTTTGCTACAATGTAAAGTAGTGAGTATACAGCTTGTATAACAGTGTAAATTTACTGTCCCCTCAAAATAACTCAACACACAGCCATTAATGTCTAAACCGCTGGCAACAAAAGTGAGTACACCCCTAAGTGAAAATGTCCAAATTGGGCCCAAAGTGTCAATATTTTGTGTGGCCACCATTATTTTGCAGCACTGCCTTAACCCCCTTGGGCATGGAGGTCACCAGAGCTTCACAGGTTGCCACTGGAGTCCTCTTCCCCTCCTCCATGACGACATCACAGAGCTGGTGGATGTTAGATACCTTGCGCTCCTCCACCTTCCATTTGAGGAGCCCCACAGATGCTCAATAGGGTTTAGGTCTGGAGATGCTTGGCCAGTCCATCACCTTCACCCACAGCTTCTTTAGCAAGGCAGTGGTCATCTTGGAGGTGTGTTTGGGGTCGTTATGTTGGAATTCTGCCCTGCGGCCCAGTCTCTGAAGGGAGGGGATCATGCTCTGTCACACTACATGTTGGCATTCATGGTTCCCTCAATGAACTGTAGCTCCCCAGTGTTGGCAGCACTCATGCAGCCCCAGACCATGACACTCCCACCACCATGCTTGACTGTAGGCAAGACACACTTGTCTTTGTACTCCGCACCTGGTTGCCGCCACACACGCTTGACACCATCTGAACCAAATACATTTATCTTGGTCTCATCAGACCACAGGGCATGGTTCCAGTAATCCATGTCCTTAGTCTGCTTGTCTTCAGCAAACTGTTTGCAGGCTTTCTTGTGCATCATCTTTAGAAGAGGCTTCCTTCTGGGACAACAGCCATGCAGAATAATTTAATGCAGTGTGCGGCGTATGGTCTGAGCACTGACAGGCTGACCCCCCACCCCTTCAACCTCTGCAGCAATGCTGGCAGCACTCATACGTTTATTTCCCAAAGACAACCTCTGGATAGGACGCTGAGCACGGCACTCAACTTCTTTGGTCGACCATGGCGAGGCGCTGTTCTGAGAGGAACCTCTCCTGTTACACCGCTGTATGGTCTTGGCCACCGTGCTTCAGCTCAGTTTCAGGGTCTTGGCAATCTTCTTATAGCCTTGGCCATCTTTATGTAGAGCAACAATTCTTTTTTTCAGATCTTCAGAGAGTTCTTTGCCATGAGGTGCCATGTTGGGCTTCCAGTGACGAGTATGAGAGAGTGAGAGCGATAACACCAGATTTAACACTTTAATTTTAGCTCCCCATTCACACCTGAGACCTTGTAACACTAACGAGTTACATGACAGGAGGAAAAATGACTAATTGGGCCCAATTTGGACATTTTCACTCAGGGGTGTACTCACTTTTATTGCCAGCGGTTTAGACATTAATGGCTGTGTGTTGAGTTATTTTGAGGGGACAGCAAATTTACACTGTTATACAAGCTGTACACTCACTACTTTACATTGTAGCAAAGTGTCATTTCTTCAGTGTTGTCACATGAAAAGATAGAATAAAAGATTTACACAAATGTGAGGGGTGTACTGACTTTTGTGAGATAACGTATATAATCGTGTCTTTGGAGTCCCATGGGTCAAAGATTGTTCAGCCTTAACTAGCCCAATCATGAATGGGCATACATTAACTACTACCACTTGGAAATCTATAAGGGTCATTATTATTATTATTATTATTATTTTATGTGTTTCAGTGCCACATGCAGAGTCAGAATGCAGAGTTCTGGGTTGGATTACAGCAGAGGGTTACATGGACTGGAGACGTAGCAAAAACTCAGTGGTTCTGGTCTGATAACACAACGGAGTGAGTATCCTGCTGTAGAACCATAAGACTTACCATACACATCATATAGAGCTTTCCATGTTGTATTGCAATGTATGGTGCTTGGCGTCTACTGACAGACAATCCATGGTGTTCCCTCTTCTCTCCAGGTTGTCTCTGGCAAACACGCCAACTACACACTGTGTGAAAATCGGGAAAACCCTCGTATTATCTCCATGCACTGATCTCCTACCCTGGATCTGTGAGGGTAAACCCAGCAAATCCAACTTACTGGACAGAGCCAACGCCTGCTAGAGGTGGAATCTTTCACTGCAAGATCTACAATGTACAAATAATATGGAGGCTTTCTCTACTTGGAACCATATTCATTGTTATATTGCTGAAGGATATCATGGAAAGCATTTCCAAGTAAAAAAATGTGTTTTTAATTCCTTGCACAGCCTAGCGTTATTCTTTCAGCTACGTGACTATGCTTTCCTCCTCTGGTAACCACCTTTTCACTCCAGAACCTTTGTGGACGCTCCAGATCAGAGGCGGTTCTAGGCTTTGTGAGGCCTTAGGCAAAACCTAGACATGAGGCCCCTCTCATGCCCATAATGGGAAAAATAATTC
The DNA here is from genome assembly GCA_018402905.1 of Glandirana rugosa. Lineage (NCBI taxonomy): Eukaryota > Metazoa > Chordata > Amphibia > Anura > Ranidae > Glandirana > Glandirana rugosa. The sequence goes on from BLSH010146497.1 coordinate 29,143, forward strand.
AAGCGATAAATAAAATAACTGTATAAATTGCATATATTAAGAGCTTTAAAGTGCTGGTGTCAGTGCTCTCTATCTCAGTGCTGGTGTCAGTGATGGAGATAGCAGCGGAGAAGCCAATCAGCAGGCAGTGCCAGCACAGAAAGCAGAGCACCCGGCCAACCATGGCTGAGGATCAGCACTGGACTGGGCTTGGACCTCCCAACCCTCGCAGTGTAGCCCTGCATAGGCGGGGGTAAGGGCAGGGTGGAGGGAGGGGTTAGGAGCTGTCAATCACAGGTGGGCACACTGGCAGAGGACTGAGCTGTCCTTACTGTTTGTGGCACTGATAATCAGGATGAAGGGAGTGGAGGGGATGGGGTAGGGGGTGGATATAAAGGCCAGTGGCTGTGGCTTAGGGATGCTTGAGGAGCAGGGATGGGAGGCCTGGCTCTCTCTCATGGTGGTGGTAGCTGGCTGCAGAAAGGGGGTTGTGGCACAGTAACTCTCTCTCCCCACAGCTGGTGCCCCAGATCCCCCCCCCCTGATTGACAGCCCTGGCGAGGGGTGGCCCGGACACCTCTTCTTTCCTACCTCCCCTTCCATCGGCTCCATCTAGCCATGGTGAGGCCTCCTCCCCGGTGGGACCCTGCTCGCCACTGCTTACAGGAGGCCGGGATGCCTCCTTTGGGTGTGCGGGTCCCGCTCTGTGTAGCACTCCAGTGCGCTGTGACGGGGGGGGGGGCTCAATCAATTGTATTATCATTTTGCTCCAGCTGCTGGAATGAGTCTCCTCCCCTTCTCCTCTCTCGGACATCACAGTGCTGGCCCAGCTTCCTCCTCAAGACACAGCCACAGCCTTGTCCTCTCTCCACTGCCTGGCCATGGAGCTCACAGGCAGCATTAACCCTCTGCTGGCCAGAGCACAGCGCCATAGCAGCATTGTTGTCAGCAGAAGCGGCTCTTTTATTAGGCAAATTAGGCAGTCATGAGGCCCCTGTAAGTGTGAGGCCTTAGGCGACCGCCTAATTTGCCTAATTAAAGAGCTGCCTTTGCTCCAGATTCTTAGCTTGAGTCCTCTGGAGATCTGCAGATGTATACAGAGTTCCTGCTCCAACTGACTACAACTGTCAGGACTGGGATCTGAACCCACAACCCCTGCTTTGTCCAGCAGGAGCTTTTTGTGTCAAGCCACCTGAGATGCTGAAAAACTCTGTCTGATCTTTTGGACAACCCTGCCTTGTGCCTTGTTTATGATGAACATTGAGCTCATTGCTCCTTCCATGAACTTCCTATTCAAGCCATGCACTTCCTGTTTGCCATTATTGTGCTCTGTCCAGCCAATATCTTGCTCTTACCTCTCCTGCTGACATCTATATCTACCCTACTACTCATTACTAACCTTGGCTTGTTCCATTACTATGCTTCTGCTCAATCCCAACCTGCAACCATTTGTTACCTACCTTTGGCTTGTTTATTGGTTATGCTTCCTCTTGACCCCAACCTGCTTTATCTACTACTGGACTCTGGCTTGCTCATCTCATGGTGGGGCGATCCAGAGGACCGCAACTGGGTACACACAGCAAAATCCATCTCCACCATCAGAAGCTCTGGTGAATACCAGTTAGTACTTAGACCCTGCAACTCAGGTGAGTCTGCATCATCCACCAGGGTGACCTGCTTGTTTCTTTCTTATCCAGCTGGTCGTTGGAAGCCTCTCCACTGCTATAGTTACTTGTCCCTGAGGCCTCTGACCATGACAACAATGGTTATTTAGATTGTGGAGGTCAGTGAGGAGTGCCGTGATCTTAATAAGAAGTCTTGGAAACTGCATCTCGTGGGGAACAATAATCACTATAATGGTTTATGAGATAAAACCTAGCCAACACATTAAGGGAATCTCCATTCCCCCAATGAAGTTGATGCTGTTGACAAAACATTTTGGACGGAGCCAAGGGATACTTCAGTAACTGAGACACATTGAGTTGTGGCTTGTCTATTGGAGGAGATTGCAGTGTGGGGAAGCTCATATATTCGCTAGAACAACGCTGCCTTTTTGTGGTCACTCTGTATATGAAGGCTTGTTCCAACCATTTATAAAAAGGGAGAGTAACTATTTTATTTAACAAAAACTTTATACAACGGAGAGCACTGTGCTTTCCTTTTCTTTTGTATTTGAGTTGAGATGAGTTCTGGAAGTACAAACATCATTTTTTCACTGGAGAAGAGACAGCAGTGTCCTGGCTTAAAAAAAAAAGATAAATGTGATAGACCATATCATATCATTTGGATGAGGGAGTGCCTGTAAAGGCCTGTACACACGGTAGAATAATTGTCCAACAACGGTTGTCCAACAGCCTGTTGGCCAATAATCTGACCGTCAGTATGCACGATCCAACAGCCAATTGCTGGCCAACAGAAGTTGGCTGACAAGACTAGAAAACTTTTGTTGGCCAACAAGGCGTTGGCCGATTGTTGGCCCGTGTGTACAGAAGTTGCCAACAAAAAGTTGGAAGTGCTCGGTCGTGTAAACCTGTGTTCATAATTCACAAATTACATTCACCTGAACTACCTCATTATACACTCGTGACTACATTCGGCTTTGTTGGCCGATTACTTGACTACCATCAGTAAGCTAGACACAACCGCCAACAGATGATTATGGCAAAAGTTGGACGTTCGGTTGTCCAACAATCTGCGCATGAGTATGAGGCTTTAGAGCAGGGTTTCTCAACCAGGGTTTCGTGGAACCCTAGGGTTCCTCCAGAGGTTGCTAGGGGTTCCTTGAGCAATGGTCAATTTCTACCTCTCAGATAAATTCCCAATGACACCATTGATCTTTTTAGCTATCTGTAAGGGGGTAATTCTTCCCAATGACCACAAGTGTAAGGAGCATTCTTCCCAATGACCACAAGTGTAAGGAGCATTCTTCCCAATGACCACAAGTGTAAGGAGCATTCTTCCCATTGACCATCACATAGAAACATAGAAAAGTGACGGCAAAAAAAAGGCTGAGTAGTCCATCGAGTCTGCCCCTTTTTATTTTTTATTTATTTCTTTTTTGTTTTCACATTAACCTTGTTGTCTGACTATAGATTTATGTTTATCCCAAGCATGTTTGAAGCCATTTACTGTTGACTGTCTCACAACCTCTGTTGGTAGTTTATTCCAATCATCAACCACCCTTTCAGTAAAATAATACTTTCTAAGATTAGTTTTGAACTTCTCTCCAGTTAGTTGTAGGTCCCCATGTTCTTGATTTTGGTTTCATATTGAAAAGACTGCCCTCCTGAACCTTATTCACCCCCTTGATGTACAGGGTGGGCCATTTATATGGATACACCTTAATAAAATGGGAATGGTTGGTGATTAGAGTTGAGCGAACACCTGGAAGTTCGGGTTCTGCTGGTCCGTCCGAACTTCGGGACAAAGTCCGGGTCCCAAGGCAGGCCTGGGCCTGGGCCTGAAACAGGGCTTCAAGCCTGCCTGGTCGTCTTGGGCTTGAAGGTCCACAAGCGAGTTGAGATTAGTGGTTGGTAAGGGTAAAATAATTCCACATAGGTATATTTACCGGGTGGGACATGTAGTTCCCCCACTTATTCCAAGTCCTCCCGTCAGAAAAGTTATACTTTGGTTTTAGTTCTTGTACCCCTGGATGTTGATTGACCTCTCTTCAAGTTTTGATTAGAATCTTTCATAATAAAATGACTTTCC
>BLSH010146497.1:36744-47513 GCA_018402905.1 Glandirana rugosa
ACACGATCGTAAAGAGGACGCCTCAACGATAGTCACACACTTCTCACCCTCTTCTCCCAACGTAACTGTTAGGTTGTGTTACCCGTCGTGTAACTTGTGTAAAATATTCACCAGTCTTTGAACATTTATTGAGTACTTTCTTATTTCAACGCAATTTTGGTTCGTGTGGTAACAAAAAGAACACTTTAAGGGTTATTCAAACTACACAGTGTACTGGGAGAAGGACAACTTTTTTGTTTTCAACCTAAGTTTTACCGGCTGCAGTTTTACCGGTGGTACCAGTGGTGGGTAGAATTTTCAAAGGGGGGAGTGTATATGATTACACGGTGTCCTTCAATTATAGTGGTTGGTAAGGGTAACTGTGGCACATTAGTATATGTGAGGGGGGAAACTTTTAAGATGGGTGGTGACCATGGTGGCCATTTTGACGTCGGCCATTTTGAATCCAACTTTTGTTTTTTCAACAGGAAGAGGGTCATGTGACACATCAAACTTATTGGGAATTTCACAAGAAAAACAATGGTGTGCTTGGTTTTAACGCAACTTTATTCTTTCATGAGTTATTTACAAGTTTCTGACCACTTATAAAATGTGTTCAATGTGCTGCCCATTGTGTTGGATTGTCAATGCAACCCTCTTCTCCCACTCTTCACACACTGATAGCAACACCACAGGAGAAATGCTAGCACAGGCTTCCAGTATCCGTAGTTTCAGGTGCTGCACATCTCATATCTTCACAGCATAGACAATTGCCTTCAGATGACCCCAAAGATAAAAGTCTAAGGGGGTCAGATCGGGAGACCTTGGGGGCCATTCAACTGGCGCACGATGACCAATCCACTTTCCAGGAAACTGTTCATCTAGGAATGCTCGGACCTGACACCCATAATGTGGTGGTGCACCATCTTGCTGGAAAAACTCATGAACAGTTTCCTGGAAAGTGGATTGGTCGTCGTGGGCCAAAGCATGCCAGATCCGGTCCTAATCCAGCCACTGCAAAACCAGATCTGAAATCTCTGAACCCTGAAGTACTCAGAGCGGAATGCTTCAGGGTTCGGTGACTGCATAGCAGGTCGGGGGTTTTCTATTCTCTCCCATTCACCATCCTGACATGGAGGTAGAAGTAAACTAGCGCTTCAATATTAACTCAATAATACAGTCTAATTTCATCAGTCCTATTCTTCCTTTGTAAAATTTTTTTACATTCTCACAGAATCTTGTGACCGTTAATGCATGTGAGGGTTAAATAAAGCTTTTTCTGGCGATCCAGGTGTCCGTGTTTTCTTCCTTTCACACTGTGCTCTTACCCTCCAGAAGTTATAGATAACAAAAATGTGAAACATAAAACCATATAGTGTAATACTTTGTAAAACAAACCACAATGTACTGATAAGTAATAGACATGTGCAAAAAAAAAAAAAAAATAGACATGTGCATGACAAAAAAAAATAGTTTTGTTTCATTAATCTAGTTATTTAGAAGAAAAATGTATTGGAGGTGAGTATTGCTAGTTGTGACACCATATCCCTAAAAATTGTATACAAAAAAAAGGAGAGAGAAAAACTGAGAGAGAAAAACTGGGACTTTTAAAGCGGAGTTCCACACTGTTTTTTGTTTATTAAAAGTCAGCAGCTACAAACAGTAACTTACGTGTCTCCCGGTCCAGCGACGTCTGCTCCCGAATCCTGGCTTGTCTCCCCGCTCCTCCCGACGGCCCAGCCATTCCTAGTGTGGGCACCCGGCCCGGCTTCACGGCCGGGCACCCACTGCGCATGCGCGAGTCGCGCTGCACATCCCTAGTGGCCAGGCAATCTTCTGGGACCTGTGACGTGTCCCAGAAGATTGCCAGAAGGGAGGGGCCGCCTAGGAGGAGAGGAGGAGTCGCCTAGGCGGCCCAGAGGCGGAAGGTGGAAGAGGGACAGGAAGTCCCTCTGAAACCTGGGGACACCCCCCCCCCAAAAATGACATGCCAAATGTGGCATGTAAGGGGGTGAGGAGTGCTTAAAGCGGAAGTTCCATTTTTGGGTGGAACTCCGCTTTAAGGTTGTCACTGTAGTCTCCCAAGCAGAAACATAAGACAGTGAAGTGTACTAAAAATCAATATTTATTACATAACATAAAAAATACCATACACCACATATTAAGTAAAAAATATATAGCAGTTGATACAGATGGCACTATGAACATAGCTGTATGAGATCAGTCCATTAGCTGGTTATACCCATTATGGCAACCAATTTGAATAGGGGCTCCAACGTAGAGTAGAGCCTCCTTTCTCATACAGTGGGAGCACAACGCGTTTCGCTGATTGCTTCTTCAGGTGATCCTAATAATCATGAGGCAATGAGCTCAATTAATAAAATTACCAACAAGTATCAATTATCACATATCTTCCATATACACATGACTTATACATGACTTATACAATTATCACTGTTCATGTAAATCCTGTATTATAATGTGTTAGTGCAAACTGATATATATGCAGACAATAGAGAGCTAAGCACAAGCTATACACATCGACCCAAAAGAGTGCAATAGTTTTGTACAGAGTAGTGAGAAATGTACTGCCTTCCCAGTATCACCAATTCCAGAAATTGGGTAGCCACGTTGCAGATGACAAACCAGGCATATAACTATATCCATATCTATCCCCCTTATTGCATAGGGGGGAAGGGAGGACAATAAAAAAAGAATTATTAATTGTGAGGAGATAAACATAAACCAGGAGAAAAAAATAAAGGGGGAAAAAAAGAAGGGTTTTTTTTTTCTCCTGGTTTATGTTTATCTCCTCACAATTAATAATTCTTTTTTATTGTCCTCCCTTCCCTAAGCTTGTGCTTAACTCTCTATTGTCTGCATATATATCAGTTTGCACTAACACATTATAATACAGGATTTACATGAACAGTGATAATTGTATAAGTCATGTATAAGGCATGTGTATATGGAAGATATGTGATAATTGATACTTGTTGGTAATTTTATTAATTGAGCTCATTGCCTCATGATTATTAGGATCACCTGAAGAAGCAATCAGCGAAACGCGTTGTGTTCCCACTGTATGAGAAAGGAGGCTCTACTCTACGTTGGAGCCCCTATTCAAATTGGTTGCCATAATGGGTATAACCAGCTAATGGACTGATCTCATACAGCTATGTTCATAGTGCCATCTGTATCGACTGCTATATATTTTTTACTTAATATGTGGTGTATGGTATTTTTTATGTTATGTAATAAATATTGATTTTTAGTACACTTCACTGTCTTATGTTTCTGCTTGGGAGACTACAGTGACAACCTTAAAAGTCCCAGCTTTTTTCTTTCCTTTTTTTTTTGTATATAATCTAGTTATTTAGTTTCATTAAATTTGGCCGATTCGTTCAAATCCTATTCGGAATTAGTTTTATGTATTTTTCAAATTTTCTTCCAATTTACTGTTTCTTTTTTAGATTCAAAACGCTGGAATCGATAAATTTTGAAACGGTCGAATTAAAAGCCTTAGATTTTTTTTTTTTTTTTTTTGCGATTCAAATGCGGCAAAAATGAACAAACAAAAGAAAATCTTCATTAAATGATTACAGTGACCCTTTAAATCACCTTTGGCTTAACAAAAACATCAATATATCCAAATGGTCCTCTAATAACACCACACAGTCTGTGATTTCAGCAATATGTGTACAGTTGGAACCCGACTGGAGTTCGATGTGAAATTCGATTCAAATTTGAGTCTGAATTTCCGAAATTTGGACGAATATTGTTTCGTTATTTACAGCATTTGGTAAAATTAGTTTATTTTGTAATTCGGGTATATACAGTATCTCACAAAAGTAAGTACACCCCTCCCATTTGTGTAAATATTTTATTCTATCTTTTCATGTGACAACACTGAAGAAATGACACATTGCTACAATGTAAAGTAGTGAGTGTACAGCTTGTATAACAGTGTAAATTTACTGTCCCCTCAAAATAACTCAACACACAGCCATTAATGTCTAAACCGCTGGCAACAAAAGTGAGTACACCCCTAAGTGAAAATGTCCAAATTGAGCCCAAAGTGTCAATATTTTGTGTGACCACCATTATTTTCCAGCACTGCCTTAACCCTCTTGGGCATTGAGGTCACCAGAGCTTCACAGGTTGCCACTGGAGTCCTCTTCCCCTCCTCCATGATGACATCACTGAGCTGGCAGATGTTAGAGACCTTGGGCTCCTCCAACTTCCATTTGAGGATGCCCAACAGATGCTCAATAGGGTTTAGGTCTGGAGATGCTTGGCCAGTCCATCACCTTTACCTTCAGCTTCTTTAGCAAGGCAGTGGTTGTCTTGGAGGTGTTTGGGGTCGTTATCATGTTGGAATACTGCCCTGTGCCCAGTCTCTGAAGGGAGGGGATGCTCTGCTTCAGTATGTCACAGTACATGTTGGCATTCATGGTTCCCTCAATGATCTGTAGCTCCCCAGTGCCGGCAGCACTCATGCAGCCCCAGACCATGACCCTCCCACCACCATGCCTGACTGTAGGCAAGACACACTTGTCTTTGTATTCCTCACCTGGTTGCCGCCACACACGCTTGGCACCATCTGAACCAAATAAGTTTATCTTGGTCTCATCAGAGCACAGGACATGGTTCCAGTAATCCATGTCCTTAGTCTGCTTGTCTTCAGCAAACTGTTTGCAGGCTCTCTTGTGCATCATCTTTAGAAGAGGCTTCCTTCTGGGACGACAGCCATGCAGACCAATTTGATGCAGTGTGCGGCGTATGGTCTGAGCACTGACAGGCTGACCTCCCACCCCTTCAACCTCTGCAGCAATGCTGGCAGCACTCATACGTCTATTTCCCAAAGACAACCTCTGGATATGACGCTGAGCACGGCACTCAACTTCTTTGGTCGGCCATGGCGAGGCGCTGTTCTGAGAGGAACCTGTCCTGTTACACCGCTGTATGGTCTTGGCCACCGTGCTGCAGCTCAGTTTCAGGGTCTTGGCAATCTTCTTATAGCCTAGGCCATCTTTATGTAGAGCAACAATTCTTTTTTTCAGATCCCCAGAGAGTTCTTTGCCATGAGGTGCCATGTTGAGCTCCCAGTGACCAGTATGAGAGATTGAGAGCGATAACAGCAAATTTAACACTTTAATTTTAGCTCCACCATTCACATCTGAGACCTTGTAAAACTAACGAGTCACATGACAGGAGGTAAAATGGCTAATTGGGCCCAATTTGGACATTTTCACTTAGGGGTGTACTCACTTTTGTTGCCAGCGGTTTAGACATTAATGGCTGTGTGTTGAGTTATTTTGAGGGGACAGTAAATTTACACTGTTATACAAGCTGTACACTCACTACTTTACATTGTAGCAAAGTGTCATCTCTTCAGTGTTGTCACATGAAAAGATAGAATAAAATATTTACAAAAATGTGAGGGGTGTACTGACTTTTGTGAGATACTGTATATAATCGTGTCTTTGGAGTCCCATGGGTCAAAGATTGTTCAGCCTTAGCTAGCCCAATCATAAATGGGCACACATTAACTACTACCACTTGGAAATCTATAAGTCATTATTATTATTATTATTTTATGTGTTTCAGTGCCACATGCAGAGTCAGAATGCAGAGTTCTGGGTTGGATTACAGCAGAGGGTTACATGGACTGGAGACGTAGCAAAAACTCAGTGGTTCTGGTCTGATAACACAATGGAGTGAGTATCCTGCTGTAGAACCATAAGACTTACCATACACATCATATAGATCTTTCCATGTTGTATTGCAATGTATGGTGCTTGGCGTCTACTGACACAGACAATCCATGTGCCGGCAGCACTCATGCAGCCCCAGACCACGACACTCCCACCACCATGCTTGCCTGTAGGCAAAACACACTTGTCTTTGTACTCCTCACCTAGTTGCCGCCACACACGCCTGGCACCATCTGAACCAAATAAGCTTATCTTGGTCTCATCAGACCACATGGCACGGTTCCAGTAATCCATGTCCTTAGTCTGCTTGTCTTCAGCAAACTGTTTGCAGGCTTTCTTGTGCATCATCTTTATAAGAAGCTTCCTTCTGGGATGACAGCCATGCAGACCAATGTGATGCAGTGTGCGGCGCATGGTCTGAGCACTGACAGGCTGACCTCCCACCCCATCAACCTCTGCAGCAATGCTGGCAGCACTCATACGTCTATTTCCCCAAGACAACCTCTGGATATGACGCTGAGCACGGCACTCAAATTCTTTGCACGACCATGGTGAGGCGCTGTTCTGAGTGGAACCTGTCCTGTTAAACCACTGTATGGTTTTGGCCACTGTGCTGCAGCTCAGTTTCAGGGTCTTGGCAATCTTCTTATGGCCTAGGCCATCTTTATGTAGAGCAACAATTCTCTTTCTCAGATCCTTAGAGAGATCTTTGCCATGAGGCGCCATGTTGAACTTCCAGTGACCAGTATGAGAGAGTGAGAGCGATAACACCAAATTTAACACACCTGCTCCCCATTCACACCTGAGACCTTGTAACACTAATGAGTCACATGACACTGGGGAGGAAAAATGGCTAATTGGGCCCAATTTGGACATTTTCACTTAGGGGTGTACTCATTTTGTTGCCAGTGGTTTAGACATTAATGGCTGTGTGTTGAGTTATTTTGAGGGGACAGTAAATTTACACTGTTATACAAGCTGTACACTCACTACTTTACATTGTAGCAAAGGGTCATTTCTTCAGTGTTGTCACATGAAAAGACAGAATAAAATATTTACACAAATGTGAGGGGTGTACATACTTTTTTGAGACACTGTATATCCGAATCTCCGCATAACGAAAAATTTGTCCGAATATTAAGTAATTAACCACTTCAGCCCCGGAAGGATTTGCCCCCTTCCTGACCAGAGCACTTTTTGCGATCCGGTACTGTGTCGCTTTAACTGACAATTGAGCGGTCGTGCGACGTTGTACCCAAACAAAATTGACTTCCCTTTTTTCCCACAAATAGAGCTTTCTTTTGGTGTTATTTGATCAACTCTGCATTTTTTATTTTTGCGCTATAAACGAAAAAAGTCCTGCAATTTTGAAAAAAAACCCACAATATTTCTCACTTTTTGCTATGATACATATTAAAAAAATATATAAAAAAAAACCAAATGTATTCATCAGTTTATGCCAAAATGTATTCTTCTACATAATTTTGGTAAAAAAAAATGCAAAAGGTGTATATTAATTGATTTGCGCAAAAGATGCCTGAGTTTACAAACCATGAGAATTCATTTATGGCGTTTCTACTATTGTTTTTTTTTTTTTTACTAGTAATGGCGGCGAGCTGCGATTTTCATGGGGACTGCGACATTGCGGCAGACATATTGGACACTTTTGACACTTTTCTGAGACTAATGACATTTATACAGCGACCCGAGCTAAAAATAGCCACCAATTACTGTATAAATATCACTGGCTGGGTGCCTGGTGTTGTCGGGATCAAAGTCGGATCCCGTTCACAGAAGTCGGACTGATTGTAGGACACAAGTGGCAGAGCAAAGTAGGATCAAAAGTGTGACTGTTTTTGTGTCGGATAGTGTGAACTCAGCCTCAGGGTCATTATTATTATTACCATTATTATGCGTTTCAGTGCCACATGCAGAGTCAGAATGCAGAGTTCTGGGTTGGATTACAGCAGAGGGTTACATGGACTGAAGACGTAGCAAAGACTCAGTGGTTCTGGTCTGATAACACAACGGAGTGAGTATCCTGCTGTAGAACCATAAGACTTACACATACACATCATATAGATCTTTCCATGTTGTATTGCAGTGCTTGGCGTCTACTGACACAGACAATCCATGGGGTTCCCTCTTCTCTCCAGGTTGTCTCTGGCAAACACGCCAACTACACACTGTGTGAAAATGGGGCAAACCCTCGTATTATCTTGAAAACATACCCATTGTTATATTTCTGAAAGATAGCATGAGAAGACTTCCATTTTACTTTAGTCAACCATTTCCATGTAAAAGCCTTGTTTTTTAATTTCTCGCACATCTTAGCATTATTCTTTTGGCTATGTGAATATTCTTTCCTTCTCCAGTAACCACCATTTCACTCCAGAACCTTTGTAGAAGCTCCAGAGAACCTTTGCAGAAGCTCCAGAGAACCTTTGCAGAAGCTCCAGAGAACCTTTGCAGAAGCTCCAGATAACCTTTGCAGAAGCTCCAGAGAACCTTCGCAGAAGCTCCAGAGAACCTTCGTAGAAGCTCCAGATTCTCAGCTTGTTTCCTCTGGTGATCTGTAGCTGTTTACAGAGTTTTTGCTGTAACTGACTACAATTGTCAGGATGGGGATCTGAACCCACAACCCCTGCTTCATCCAGCAGGAGCTCTTCTTCCACAGCCAGCTGAGAAAAAAACTCTCTGTTTGATATTTAGGACAGCTCTGCATTGTGCCTTGTTTATGGTGAACCTCAGGCTCCTCCCACGAACGTCCTATGGTATTTAAGCCATACTTTGGCACTTCCTGTTTGCCACATTATTGTGCTCTCTTCAGCCAATATCTTGCTCTTGTCACTCCTGATGCCATCTATATCTTCCCTACTACTCATTACTGACCTTGGCTTGTTCCTTGACTATACTTCAACTCAATCCCAACCTGCAACCATTTGTTACCGACCTTTGGCTTGTTTACTGACCATGCTTCCTCTTGATCCCAACCTGCTTTATCTGATACTGGGCTTGTTCACATCCTGGTGAGGAACACATTCATTTATTTATATATCAATACAAAGAAAGGCAGAATATTCTATTTAAATAAGTAACCTTTTGTTACAAACAAAAAACTCTCATGTCTATAATTACAGTCAGGTCCATAAATATTGGGACATCAACACAATTCTAATGTTTTTGGCTCTATACACCACCACAATGGATTTGAAATGAAATGAACAAGATGTGCTTTAACTGCAAACTTTAAGCTTTAATTTGAGGGTATTTACATCCAAATCAGGTGAACGGTGTAGGAATTACAACAGTTTGTATTTTGTGCCTCCCACTTTTTAAGGGACCAAAATTAATGGGACAATTGGCTGCTCAGCTGTTCCATGGCCAGGTGTGTGTTATTCCCTCATTATCCCATTTACAAGGAGCAGATAAAAGGTCCAGAGTTCATTTCAAGAGTGCTATTTGCATTTGGAATCTGTTGCTGTCAACTCTCAATATGAGATCCAAAGAGCTGTCACTATCAGTGAAATAAGCTATCATTAGGCTGAAAAAAACAAAACAAACCATTCAGAGAGATAGCAAAAACATTAGGTGTGGCCAAATCAACTGTTTGGAACATCCTTAAAAAGAAAGAACGCACCGGTGAGCTCAGCAACACCAAGAGACCCAGAAGACCACGGAAAACAACTGTGGTGGATGACTGAAGAAGAATTCTTTCCCTGGTGAAGAAAACACCCTTCACAACAGTTGGCCAGATCAAGAACACTCTCCAGGAGGTAGGTGTATGTGTGTCAAAGTCAACAATCAAGAGAAGACTTCACCAGAGTGAATACAGAGGGTTCACCACAAGATGTAAACCATTGGTGAGCCTCTAAAACAGGAAGGCCAGATTAGAGTTTGCCAAACATCTAAAAAAGCCTTCACAGTTCTGGAACAACATCCTATGGACAGATGAGACCAAGATCAACTTGTACCAGAGTGATGGGAAGAGAAGAGTATGGAGAAGGAAAGGAACTGCTCAAGATCCAAAGCATACCACCACATCAGTGAAGCATGGTGGCGGTAGTGTCATGGCGTGGGCATGTATGGCTGCCAATGGAACTGCTTCTCTTGTATTTATTGATGATGTGACTGCTGACAAAAGCAGCAGGATGAATTCTGAAGTGTTTGGGGCAATATTATCGGCTCATATTCAGCCAAATGCTTCAGAACTCATTGGACGGTGCAGATGGACAATGACCCGAAGCATATTGCGAAAGCAACCAAAGAGTTTTTTAAGGGAAAGAAGTGGAATGTTATGCAATGGCCAAGTCAATCACCTGACCTGAATCCGATTGAGCATGCATTTCACTTGCTGAAGACAAAACTGAAGGGAAAATGCCCCAAGAACAAGCAGGATCTGAAGCCAAGTTGCAGTAGAGGCCTGGCAGAGCATCACCAGGGATGAAACCCAGCGTCTGGTGAGGTCTATGCATTCCAGACTTCAGGCTGTAATTGACTGCAAAGGATTTGCAACCAAGTATTAAAAAGTGAAAGTTTGATTTATGATTGTTAATCTGTACCATTACTTTTGGTCCCTTAAAAAGTGGAAGGCACAAATACAAACTGTTGTAATTAAAGCACATGTTGTTCATTTTATTTCAAATCCATTGTGGTGTATAGAGCCAAAAAGATTAGAATTGTGTCGTTGTCCCAATATTTATGGACCTGACTGTATTTCTAAGTTTGGTTCATGCATGTACAGAAATAGGATATATAAATAAAGTTAGATATAGAAATATTTGTGGCTACAGACCATAGCCGCGTGAGTTATATATTAATCATGACACACAATGGGAGCCACAGGATGCAATATGTTGGTTTCCAGCTGTATGAGAGAAGTTGCTGTACACGGTGACTTTATTATCCGCCCCGCCCACAAAGGGCTGAATTTTTTACATTTCCATATTGTATTACATCTGACCTGAAGACAAAAAACAGGAAAAACCGAGATATGTGGTGTTACCTAAACTTTATTTTACTTGTTGTACACGAAATTAATGTTGTCAAACATAAACACGGAAGGTGAAAAAT
>BLSH010146559.1:52065-62847 GCA_018402905.1 Glandirana rugosa
CCACTTACCTAAAGGTTAAAGACCATTATAAGTAAAACCGACGATTCTCCTCCGCACAATATTGACATGTCACAAAACCCACCTTGAGTATCTATAATTCCACGTTCTACCGGTCTAAACCCGATCCAAATAACGACACTAACGTATAAAGTTTATTTTACCTCTTTTAAAACAAGGTTATCCTGGAATCACTATATGTTTTGGTATCACACACTTTATCGCATGGATGGAGTGGTGTCAAGGAAGTTGTCTCCCTGCTAACAACTCCTTTATAAAACTGTTAAGACTCGCCACACTCCATTGTTCTCACATAATGGAAAACCATAACGAGGGTAAAACTTACTATGTATGCTGCTTCAAAATGGGAGCAATACCAAAAGGTAATACACTCTTGTTACCTCACACCGCTCAGAATTGTCAAAATATTTCCTCAACAATCGTCCCTCTGTTGAAGGAACTGTGGTGAGGTAGGTACGCTATTTCACACACTATGGTTTTGTATATCACTAAGGTCCTATTGGAACAAAATTTTCTCCATTTTATTTGAAATATGCAATCACAGCAATAAACCTAGCCCAAATCTGGCCATCTTGCACCTTAATATCTATGAGTTCCACCCAAAACACTGTACAGTTATAACACGCCTCCTCTTAGCAGCCAAAATGAATATTACCAGAAATTGGAAATCCATTCACCCCCCCCCCCTTCCCACAGGGAAGTAATTAAATTGTTAAATCATCAATGTGAAATGGAAAAACTACTAGCGATCCCATCACTAACATACAAGCACTTCCAAGCTTCCTGGGACTCCTGGCTCACCAACCCTAATTGAACTATTACCTAATTGTACTATTATCTGAGGAATATGATATCACCCTATGTCTGGCACCATTTCTCTCCTTTCCTAACCCTTCCTCTCCCACCTATAACCCCTGCACCCCCCCTCCTTCTCCTTCCCACCTTAGCTCATTTCCCCTTATTATCTCTCTCTTCTTTTTACAAGGTACTCTTACAGCTACAACGTCATTCTATGATACCATTACAATACTGTGATAGACCAATCTATTGTAAGCATTACACTATATGCCGGTGCCTACTACAATTTGCATGCAGGTCTCCCCCACCCCACAGACACAGTGTGATCCCATTCGGGTGTCCAGGCTGGGGGGAACTGATACCACAGTAATTGTATAAACATACAGCAAACTGATGTTTCCATTGTGCTTCCACTCTCTAATGTAGATGGAACGTGGCACCTAAAGTGTATGGTCATATAGGTCTCTGTATACCAGAATGGAAATTGATATACTCTATGCTGTACCTTGTACCACTGGTTATTGTTCTCCTTTATAATTCAATAAAAATCATTGAAACTAAAATAATCCTCCAGCTTGCTGGCTAAGCACTTTTTGAAATGAAGAATTCATCACCGCTATTACACTTTTACCCCAAAACTTATAGATACCTCGCTGTGTGTGACTTCAGTAAATCAGTGCCAGAAATATTTACTGTATAACTAGAATCAGACAACTCTGATATGAAAGCATCAGAACAGCCAAAGAATTAGCATTCTCCAAGGAGAGTTCAGCAATGGCAGCCTCGATTAGGGAGACCGGTGAATGTCTGTTTGTTGATCTCCCCTATCTATTTGTAACCCAGAAGTAAATGGTAAAATTTCACTTTGGGGCCCTACTGCCACTGGGAAGAAGCTAATGGAGCGTGATCCTCACTCCATTAGTTTAATGGACAGCAGGGGAGACATTAGGGGTCTCATTAAAGGGAACCTGTCCTAAAAAAAGTATCACATAGGGGATTTGTGTCCTCATGTAATAAAAAATAAAGTGTAAGAAAATAAAGTTAGATTTAAGCACGTTAACTCCTCAAAATACATATACAGTATATGAGCCTCCCCCACGTACACACATATACAAAAATTAACACAGATGGCCGGGGCGCCTGCACACTAATGCTTTAATTTTTCTGCACATATTATGAATACGCATGCTGGAGTCAAAACAATAATTTTAGGCTTTTTATCCATTATCTGGTATGAGTGGATTGTGGGTGCAATGCCAGGCTCCTGCAGACAAGTCCTTTAGTTTTCTGCCCATACATCTGTACCGGCTTTTTGTTAGAAAGATGGAGGACTTGTGAATGGAATACGAGTGCACTGATCATCACCATCACAGTTTCTCCAGGGTCTCTGCTTTCAGAGATTATAATGTATACTGTTTAGGGGTTTTATATAATCTTCAGGCCTAATTTCTTTTTTTTTTTAACATGGGTGCAAAAATAAAATAAAAAGAAAGCTCCAGAAGTGAAAGGGTTAAACACCTCTGAACTAAATATGAACCTAAACTGGGTGTAATGTTTGTCTGGACACATTGTGTTCCCGTACTGAACTGACCGAGTATAAAAAGATACAAGTAAACTTTCATTGAATGCTCTCACCTTATACTTTAGTGTGTGTGGATTTATTTCTGATTTTTTGTTATTTATTTTAAAAGAGAAATCCATGTCATGTAATGCTTGAGCTAAAATGTAGACTGAGATAAACACTCTATAGGATATTTTCTCATCAGGATAATGTAAATCAAGTGGAAGTTTCTCCAAACTGCAGTTCCTAAGGGGATGTCTGGTTGTGAGTGGAATAAGGAAATTTTTCATTTGGTTTTTTGAAAAGCATCCACATTGAGTTATGAGAATATCCTCCATCAGTGGGTCGCCTGAGTGGTTGGATGGATAAATACCATAAAAATATTCCAACAATCCCTTTATGTAGAGATGGGGGATCGTAAACACCAAGCTGCAGTTACTGAAAATAAAAAACATTTCACTCATTGACCAAGAATCTGGTATAATAAATGTCTTCTCCATGTAAAAAGGGACATTACTCAACAAAAACTTGTAATACGTCAGACTAACTGAGCCACAAATAATAAGGACTTCTGTAGTTGAGGTTTGCAGCTCTGGAAGAATTTTATTATAATTATTTTTAGACACCAGAATCTTGAATTCAATACAAATTCCATGATTGGATAAATGTTTGCTGAGTTGTCGGATCTCCCTCTCTCCATATTCATCATCAGATGTCAGGATCCCGACCCAGTTCCACTTCAACCTTTCCACTAACTTTGCTATGGCCACATATTGCATCTCATCATCCGGAACTGTCCGGAAAAAGTTTGGATACATCTTTCTATCACTCAGCAAAGTGTCTCTGGCTCCATAACTAATCTAGAAAGAAAGAAAACAGTCTGTATAAATAAGGTGGAACTCTTAATATCTAAATGGACAGAAGAAAACCTTAGAAAATGTTTTAATTTATTTTTAAGAGCAACAAACATGTTGTGTGAGCCGTCTACAATAGATATATAAGAAGATTTTAGTGGTGCTTTTATTTTACCGGACCATGCGTATAAAGATGCAAGAGTAAATTTATTATTTCATAAATGATTGCAGCCATCAGTGAAAGCCGATAATATGACATTAAGCCTTTACACATTTACACTTTTCACATTGAACTCGACTTTGAAATCGTGCAACTTCCCCTGAACTCACTGATTTTCAAAGCTGCATTTCAGTCCTACATCAGGGGGTGACTTGAAAGACATGTGTGGGGGTTCATGCACAGAGACTCATGAAGTCACCCCCTTAGTCGCCAAATGTAGTGCAGGAACTACTTTTGGAAATTGGTGTGGCGCCGCAAAGTCGGCATCGCACTGATTAGGATGGTGCCACTGACGGCAATAATCTGCGATTTGACTCTTCAAATTGCATGACAATTCGTGTAGGCTGTGAACGAGGGCTAAGGGGGAAATTTATCAAAACTGGATCAGCCAAAATTTGGAGCAACCAATCAGCCTCTATCTTCAGCTTATTTGGTTAAGCTTTGAAGATGAAATATGGAAGTTGATTGGTTGCCATGCACACCTGCCCCAGATTCTGGCTGCTCCAGTTTTCCCCTCTTTCTCCTGTAATCTTTTCAATACCTTCCTTGCACTGTGTACAAACATTGTATCAATCCCCAAAACTACTTTGATAGCAACTACTGTACATATACAGTATCTCGCAAAAGTGAGTACACCCCTCACATTTTTGTAAATATTTTATTCCATCTTTTCATGTGACAACACTGAAGAAATGACACTTTGCTACAATGTAAAGTAGTGAGTGTACAGCTTGTATAACAGTGTAAATTTGCTGTCCCCTCTAAATAAATCAACACACAGCCATCAATGTCTAAACCACTGGCAACAAAAGTGAGCACACTCCTAAGTGAAAATGTCCAAATTGGGCCCAATTAGCCATTTTCCCTCACCAGTGTCATGTGACTGTTATGTTACAAGGTCTCATGTGTGAATGGGGAGCAGGTGTGTTAAATTTGGTGTTATCGCTCTCGCTCTCTCATACTGGTCGCTGGAAGTTCAACACGGCATCTCATAGCAAAGAACTCTCTGAGGATCTGAAAAAAATAAATGTTGCTCTACATAAAGATGGCCTAGGCTATAAGAAGATTGGCAAGACCCTGACACTGAGCTGCAGCACAGTGGCCAAGACCATGCAGCGGTTTAACAGGACAGGTTCCACTCAGAACTGCGCCTCACCATGGTCAACCAAAGAAGTTGAGTGCCGTGCTCAGCGTCGTATCCAGAGGTTGTCTTTGGGAAATAGACGTATGAGTGCTGCCAGCATTGCTGCAGAGGTTGAAGGGGTGGGGGGTCAGCCTGTCAGTGCTCAGACCATATCTCACAAACTGCATCAAATTAGTCTGCATGTCTGTTGTCCCAGAAGGAAGCCTCTTCTAAAGATGATGCACAAGAAAGCCCGCAAACAGTTTGCTGAAGACAAACAGACTAAGGACATGGATAACTGGAAACATGACCTGTGGTATGATTAGACCAAGATAAACCTATTTGGTTCAGATGGTGTCAAGCTAGGGTGACCACATTTCCAATCTGCCATTCAGGGACAATTTTGTCAAGGACCGGGGGGGGGGTGGATTGGGGGGATGAATGTCGTTGCGGGGTTGATGGGGAATTTGGCGACAGGGGTGATTTTTTTAGACAAAAGGCTGATGTTAGCACTTATATCATCTCCACACCATACTTGATATGGTGTCAGGATGATCAAATCACAATACTTCTATTACTACATTGTAATATAAAATGAAATAGTTCAACTCACCATAATGCAGAATCAGTGGGAACCCTGAGCTTGTCACTTGCCACCGCCGCCTGCCACCACATGCAGCGTGTCACTTGCCACCATCGCTTGTCACCAGATGCAGCTTGTCACTTGCCACCATCGCTTGTCACCAGATGCAGCGTGTCACTTGCCACCATCGTTTGTCACCAGATGCAGCTTGTCACTTGCCACCATCGCTTGTCACCTGATGCAGCGTGTCACTTGCCACCATCGCTTGTCACCAGATGCAGCTTGTCACTTGCCACCATCGCTTGTCACCAGATGCAGTGTGTCACTTGCCACCATCGCTTGTCACCAGATGCAGCTTGTCACTTGCCACCATCGTCAGTCACCAGATGCAGTGTGTCACTTGCCACCATCGCTTGTCACCAGATGCAGCTTGTCACTTGCCACCATCATCAGTCACCAGATGCAGTGTGTCACTTGCCACCATCACTTGTCATCAGATGCAGTGTGTCAATTGCTACCATCACTTGTCACCACATGCAGCGTGTCACTTGCCACTGTCACCTGATGCAGTTTTTGACTTGCCACTCATAGCCTGGCGCCAGATGCAGTATGTCACTTGCCACCCATAGCCAATCGACTTCTAACAGGGAGGGCTACATAGAGATGAAATTCAGTCAGTCCCTGCTAAACCAAATTTTGAGTGACTTATCTCCTGTAGCTGCTGTGTAAGTTGTGAGTGGCTGTGGCCAGCCTTCTCATTGCACCATACAGGGTTAATGCTCCTTTATGGTGCAACGAAGCTGAGATTTTGGAGGGAGGAGGAGAGCACTGCAGTTGGCTGGGGCAAAGAGACAAGTATGTGAATCTGGTTATTCTCCTCCAGCACTGCAAGGGTGGATCTTTTTACTTTTCTGGAGTTGGATGTTATATGGCATCACATCCATGTTGTTTATGCTCAAATTCTTGAATAGGAGTGCATTATACTTATTTCAGGTACTTCTACTAGGATTTTTCAGGTGCAGATGTATTCCACATTATCACTTATTAGAAGAATGCTTTCTAATGAGGCATAGTGTGCATGTGGAATACATCTGCACCTGAAAAATCCCAGTAGAAGTACCTGAAATAAGTATAATGCACACCTATTCAAGAATTTTACTTTCTCTTTAGGTAAACGTGCAGTGCAAGGTGCAGAGCAGGTTTACAGCACAGCACTGAGCAGTGTGTAAGGCACAGCAGTCGGGACTCACAGGCTGAGAAGTTACAATGAGGAAGGCACTGCAGTGTCACTGTAAACACACAGCCTGACCTTCATTCTTCTGATGTTCAGTCTATCCTGGGGAGAGCTCTGTCTCTGTTAAGCAGGAAGCAGTGATGGGGGCTGCACTGTGTATCTTGCTTGCTCCACCTACCAGCTTAGATGCAGGGAGAGAGCGAGTTTCCAATTTCCTCAAAGGTGCGTGGATCCATCCATAGAAAGGTTCCTGACAATCGATGAGTAAATGAGCGCATCCTCGGCTTTGTTTTTGTGCTGTTTTAACTGCAACAAAGGTTGGGGCATGGTGGTTGTGGGTGGATTCTTCTGCATGCTCCCAACCTAGCACTCCCTCCCACACTCTGCCCTTGTCCTGGCCCTGGTGGAGAGCACTAGGCACAGAGGAGGAGGAAGTTTATTCCTCCTGCGTGCTGAGAAGGGAATCCTGGCCCTGACGTCACTGGTTGCTAGATGCTAGGCGGCTCTAGCAACCAGTGGCCAGTCCCAGGTGGAGGCGGAGTGAGCACCAGCGCTATAGTGGGTATTCTCACTGTCAGTTTCATTCCGGGACACTGTATTGTCCCGGAATGAAGGTGCCCGGGACCCGGGACAGACCTGCTAATTGCGGGATTGTCCTGGGCAATCCGGGACACGTGGTCACCCTATGTCAAGCGTGTGTGGGGGAAACCAGGTGAGGAGTAAAAAGTCAAGTGTGTCTTGCCTAAAGTCAAGCATGGTGGTGGAAGTGTCATGGTCTGCGGCTGCATGAGTGCTGCTGGCACTGGGGAGCTACAGTTCATTGAGGGAACCATGAATGCCAACATGTACTGTGACATACCGAAGCAGAGCAAGATCCCCTTCCTTCGGAGACTGGGCCGCAGGGCAGTGTTCCAACATGATAACAACCCTAAACATACCTCCAAAATGACCACTGCCTTGCTAAAGAAGCTGAGGGTAAAGGTGATGGACTGGCCAAGCATTCCTCCAGACCCAAACCCTATTGAGCATCGGTGGGGCATCTTTAAGCGGAAGGTGGAGGAGCGCAAGGTCTCTAACATTCACCAGCTCTGTGATGCCATCATGGAGGAGTACAAGAGAACTCCAGTGGCAACCTGTGAAGTTCTGGTGAACTCCATGCCCAAGTGGGTTAAGGCAGTGCTGGAAAATAATGGTGGCCACACAAAATATTGACACTTTGGGCCCAATTTGGACATTTTGACTTAGGGGTGTGCTCACTTTTGTTGCCAGTGTTTTAGACATTAATGGCTGTGTGTTGGGTTATTTTGAGGGTACAGCAAATTTACACTGTTATACAAGCTGTACACTCACTACTTTACATTGCAGCAAAGTGTCATTTCTTCAGTGTTGTCACATGAAAAGATAGAATAAAATATTTACAAAAATGTGAAGAGTGTACTTACTTTTGTGAGATACTGTAAGACTCAGACCTACAAAGCTTGATACTCTATATACAGTATACATGCTAGAATTATGCAGTGCTTCCATATCTCCAATATATCCATACCACCAGCATGTGCACAGTAATCTCCTCCAATGCTCAATGGAATATGACATACTATAATAATTCAATAACAAAACAAACTTGTGTTAAAAGTTCTCTTTCAATTATATGTGGGATTCAAGATCCTCTGATACATAGTTCTTCTCCCCACAACCCTGGCCTGCAGACTTTTAAAAATTAGGGGGCCTCCAGATACTGCCCCCCCCCCCCCATGTGAATGAGTAAGAGGGACATGGGACTCCTACTCATTCACAAAAAAGTGACCTATAGATAAAAACACCCACATTTTACAAGTCCTTTATTAAAAAAAGAGCCCAAGAAAAGCCCCTCATTGTAAATCCATCATTATTTATGATGTCTGCTACCTGCCAGCCTGTGAACACTAAACACCCAACAGACATGGTGCACATGATAGGGAAGGGACGGGGATAGCAATGACATTATTGACCAAATATGGCCATGGCCAGGGATGTAAGCCAATGACTTTGGTGGTTTCTAGCTTCCTGAAATATTACATCTACATATGATCATCAGGGGACTGAATGGGCAAAAATTCAGCAATTTGTCCAAATGCAATAACAGCCAAAGATTGGACTAAACCATTGGCCCATCCCTACAGAGCACTGCCTTCTTTTTTAGAACAATGTTATACTTCACAATGCTTTGCTACAAAGGTTATTTGTACCCTTTTGACTCACCTAACCAAAGGATGGCTAGCTGTCCTAATGTTATGTATTATAGGAAATTCTGTTTTTTTTTTACCTGGGTGTAACCATATAGATTCAGCAGTTGTGCCATTTGGACAGTGGTGTCAGAATTGAGATCTCCAATGAAACCAGCCAGGGTACCCCGCTCCATACAGGAATAATTTGGAGCTTCCTTTGAATGTCCAGACAATATCTGCAGAACATCTTTTATAGCTTTATTCACATGCCCACAAGAATCATACACATGGTATCCCAGAGTTATGTTGGGAAGAATATCTGGATTGCTGTTTATCTCATCAATAGCAAATATAAAAGCCAGCAAATGTCTGTATTCTCTCCCATAAACCCTGCAGAAAATTGATAGTTTTGCATTGGTCTACAGTACAAGGATTCAAGCAGAAATTCTTTATGACAAAATGAATAACACATTTCAACTACAGATCTATGGTGGGATTGGTGGGCATGTGTATTGCTCCATGAAACTCATAATGAAATTCAATTATTCCTACACTTAAATGAGTTATAGAAGTGGTTGGCTATTTAGGAGGCATAGAGGACATCAGCTGTAGCCCCTGATATTATATTCAGTATACAGTATTTAATGCTACAGCAGAAGGTCAGAGAATGCAGACTTACTAGAGGAAAGGGTCAGAGACACACAACGCTCCTCAAGGCACAATAATACAAATAACATGTGCTGCGGTCTGCTGCCTTATTAAAAAAAAAAAGGGTCATGCATGTGTTTTCATCCATTGTGGTGCATTGGCAGCTATTCATTATGAATGAATGTGAGCTTTAACACCCGGCAATGGAGAACGTAAATGTGAATGGGCCATACGTGGTTTTCATGAACACATTGAAGGATATGCTTTGTTTTTATATAAATGCAGTGTAACAGACTGACTGAGTCCTGCACATTATCACACAAATCTCCTAAAGACACAGCTCTGTAGATCAGATAGGAAGCTTTGCACTTCATATTTCACTTACGCTGAACACATGAGATTTTTAATAAGACTTCCCTTCTGCTTCCACACTGACACTACAGAATGTACAGCGAATATCCCTCCTATAATGATGTCTCCATCCTGAGAATACTTGTACTCAAATGTATAATTCCTCATAGTCATATCACAGCGGTGAGCAGAGTTCTGGGTTTTGGATGTGCAGGGGGTCACACACAAAGCCAACAACCCCAATATTCTAAGTGGATATCTGAAGACAACATGGCCAAGTCTCTGATAGACTCCAATGAGTTCTTCTTCTCCCGACCTCATTATCCCTGACATCAGCACAGGATCCTGACACTGACTTCATGGCTCAGCTGAAGGCTGTGAGAGTGTCAGGTTTATAAAGAATAATTCTGTTATTTATTACTGATAGACTGGAATATGAATCTGCTTATAGAGTTAGAAAAAAGGCCAAACCTAAAATACACAGAAGCCATCTTTGTCAGCATTGTAGAAAGTGAAGGTTATAAAAATACCATTATGATATATTGTACATGAAACAATACAAATTAGAAGTCTAATAGCCAAGAATTCCATGTGTATTATTAATATTATTATTATTATTATTATTATTCATCATAACACAAATTTGTTATAAATACAGGTGTAGGGATGACGTTCAGCAGTTACCATAGATTTGTGGTGAATCTCTGGGATTCACAAAGTTTGGGAACCACAAACTTCTGGCTAAAAAAATTCCAGGTTCACCACCAAAATTATTATTTTTATACAGGATTTATAAAGTGCCAACAGTTTGTGCAGTGCTTTACAAATAAAAAAGTGGCACAGTGCAATTACAATGCAGTTCAATACAGAAGGAATAGGAGGGCCCTGCTCATGGAGCTTACAATTTAAAGGGAGTGGGAGGTGTTACAAAAGGTAATGGCTGCAGGGATGATCTGATAGAGGTGGCTCAAGCACAGTTCTTAGGTGGGGTAGGCTTCCCTGAATAAGTGAGTTTTCAAGGATCACCTAAAGGCAGACAGGGCGAGGGCTGATCTGACATTCTGGGGCAGGGAGTTCCAGAGGATGGGAGAGGCTCTGGAGAAATATTTCAGGCGAGCGTGGGAGGAGGTAACAAGGGAGCTAGAGAGCAGGAGGTCCTGGGAGGAGCGGAGAGGACGATTATAG
>BLSH010146564.1:11498-22490 GCA_018402905.1 Glandirana rugosa
GTGAAAAAAGAAAAACACCCCCTTCATCCCCGGTCCCCGCGTCAGTTGTTGATTGACGTCCGTTTCCCTCCCACGTCCCGACCGGGATGGTACCTAGGACGACCGGGTAACCCGACGGAACCCCCCCAGGTCCTCCACCCTGAAGTATACCCTCGCCGGCGTGGTCCATACGCCCTCTAGGGGTGAGACACATTAGGCCGCCGAGAGGAGAGAGACGTAACGTCCGACGTAACCTACCCGTCACCACTCCGACGTAACTACCCGTGACTAGTCCGACGTGACTAGCCGTGACCGTTCCGACGTAACTACCCGTTACTAGTCCGACGTAACTACCCGTGACTACTCCGACGTAATTACCCGTGACTACTCCGACGTAACTACCCGTGACCACTCCGACGTAACCACCCGTTACTACTCGACGTAACTACGTAATAAAAACGATTTGGAGGAAACAAGCCCACCAATGCAGCCTCACCAGTGCCCATCAATGCAGCCTCATCAGTGCCCATTAATGCAGCCTCATCAGTGCCCATCAATGCAGCCTGATCATTGCCCATCAATGCAGCCTTGCCAGTGCCGATCAGTGCAGCCTGATCAGTGCCCATCAATGCAGCCTCACCACTGCCCATCCAATGCAGCCTGCAATGCAGAGAGAGGAGAGCCGCCGGATTACACAGAGTGGGGATCTCCCGCATACCTGGTGCGGCCGCTCCCATATGAAGTCCCACCTCCTGGACCCCCCCAAGGCAGCCCAATGGGCCAGCAGGATCCATGGTAGGGCCAGCCCTGCACCCTCCCTTTGCCTGCAGTTAGTTGTTGACTGCGCCCCTGGCCCCTACTTCCCCCACAAAAAGAAAAAAGTGTGAGCGGGCAGTGGCCATCGGCCATTTTGAATGCAGGTTAGGATGGCCTGGGGGGCAATTGCCACCCAGCCCCCCAGCCCAGCCCTCCCCTGGACCAGGTGCACTTCTCATACAGATTATCAATTTATTATATTTGTCCTATTTATTTGAATGATGATCATGTGAATTGATGAGCGACGTGGCACTATTTATTCACTATTTATATTGTCATTTGATGTAGGAACACATTAGTTGGTGTTTGCAGCAGCTTTTTATGGTTTATTTAGCCACTGGGAGACACAGAAAATTTGGCAGCTCATTATAGAGGTTTTTTTTAATTGAATTTATCGTATTCGGGTCATGCAATCTGGTGGGTAAAATAAAGTTTAAATTGTGATAGGAATATGTGGAACACAGCGCAATCATAAGGGCAGAATGGTAATGGTGTGTAGAGTTAAACCCATGCCTGATACTTGATGACTTTCTGCTTCCTTCTTGTGTTCCCCATATGAACATAGGATCACAAGAACCATCATAGACTTTGAGGTCACCAAAAGGTTAACTGCTTTCATTTTTTTAAATAGGGCCCCATTGTATAATAGAATGTAGACTTTACAACTCATGAAACATAAACCACCTCCAGCTAGCAAACCAGCCGCTCACCATCGATGATGGCTCTTGGTTTATTCATAGCACATTCATGACTCATAGAACTGATCCCATAGAAGGGGGATCTGGTTATCAACCTTTTCAATACCAAGGAACCCTTTAAATAATTCTCTGGTCTCAGGGAACCCCTGCTAAAAAGTAAAAATCTACAACTCATGATACATTAGTGCAGGGGTAGGGAACCTGCGGCTCTCCAGCTGTTGTAGAACTACATTTCCCATTATGCTTCTGGGAGTAATTGTATCCATCAGCCTTGCAATGCCTCATGGGAAATGTAGTTCTACAACAGCTGGAGAGCCGCAGGTTCCCTACCCCTGCATTATTGTGATGATGAATGGGAAGAATGCTCCTTACACTTGTGGTCATTGAGAAGAATTCCCCCCCTTACAGATAGCTAAAAAGATCAATGGTGTCATTGGGAATTTATCTGAGAGGTAGAAATTGACCATTGCTCAAGGAACCCCTAGCAACCTCTGGAGGAACCCTAGGGTTCCACGGAAGCCTGGTTGAGAAACCCTGGTCTAAACTGTGATAGTTAAGGAGCAGCAACACACAGATAAGGTTAACGGCTTGCCGACCACCCTACTGCTATAGGGCAGCCATGCTGTGCAGAATGACAGAAATGCAGTAGAGGCGCCTGAAGGATATGCATTCGGTGGTGTCTTACTCATTGTAACGCCTGTGTTTTATCTCCTTTGTGAGTATAATAGATTTTTTTTTACATTTATTAAAGAGTTTTACAGTAATGCACTAGGCTGGTGTGCCGCCTTCTTATGTTTGTGCTTTAACTCTTGACCATCCTAAAAGGCCTTTCGCAACCAGCCCTAGCCCCCACCTCCATAAGGATCAGGAAGTCTACAACTGGCTCTCCTGGTGTTGGATTAGGAACTATGCAGGTACCATCAGATAGGAAGTCAATCAGCCACAGCTCAAGCAACCCCTAGCAACCTCTGGAGGAACCTTAGGGTACCATGGAAGTCCCGCTAGGAATTGTATAGTTCCACTTTAAGAAAGCAACATGTGACTTGCTAAATAATATGTGACTAATGTTCAAACTTCAAGAGGAACTGCAGCCTAGCCAGTGGGTGTAACGTTGACCTGCTGGGATCCTCCTCTCTGCAGCCGCTGCACGGTTTAGCGCCACCATGTTGTCTGTGACAGTTGCCGGTTCTTCTGGGTGCAGTCGCCACTAGGCCTGTCCCCCTCCGCTAAATGAGACTGCATGTCATGCATCCCAAGAGGCAGCGGGGGCACCACCTCATTCACCTAGGTGAATTCCATGAAACTGGGGTGGTGGGCCAAGTCTTTGATGCAAAAAAAAAACAATTTAAGTAACAAACAAACAAAACAAAAAAAAAATGATATTGGCACTGCGGAGGGGGAGCAGGATGGAGAAGAGGAGAGTGCTGCAGGAGGATGAAGGTTCGCTTTCAGCTGAGAAGATGCATTGGGAGAATTTATTTAATATTTTGCATCTGTGCCATCCATGCTTCCCTGCTAATAACCTAATAAGACCTATGAGCTGCAGCTTCCAGATTCAGTTCCATTGTGAACAGGGACACTCTCTGTGTTTGCATGTTCTTCTGTGGGACCAGGGATTTCCTTCCACAACCCAAACCAGATAGGTTGACTGGCTCATAATCAGGGGAGGGCTGGCAGCCTTAGACCTGGGGGGCAAGTCCAGTCAAGTGGCCCATTGAACCACCGAATCAGCTCACCATCCATGGCCACCTGGTTTTATAATGGATATTGATGTTATGAAGCAAGACAAATATGATATAATGTGGTAACATAATTTAATGTTAATAGCAACAAAGGAGGATTAACAAAAATAATGCATCAATACAGCCTCATCAATGCCCATCAATGCAGCCTGATCAATGCCCATCAATGCAGCCTGATCAGTGCCCATCAATGCAGCCTCATCAGTGCCCATCAATGCAGCCTCATCAGTGCCCATCAATGCAGCCTCATCAGTGCCCAACAATGCAGCCTCGTCGGTGCCCATCGGTGCAGCCTCAACGGTGCCCATCAATGCAGCCTCACCAGTGCCCATCAATGCAGCCTCAGTGTCCATCAGCTTAGCCTCACCAGTGCTTATCAATGCAGCCTCACCAGTGTCAATCAATTCAGCCTCACCAGTACACATCAGCTAAGCCTCATTAGTGCCCATCAATGCAGCCTCACCAGTGCCCATCCAATGCAGCCTGCAATGCAGAGAGAGGAGAGCCGCTGGATTACAAACAACGGGGATCTCCTGCTTACCTGGCGCGGACGCTGTCATACAAAGTGCCGCCTCCTGGACCGGCTCCTGTAATAGACATCATCCATGGTAGGGCCGGCCCTGAGCGCCCCCCCCTCTGCTTGCAGTTAGTTGGTGGCCGCGCCCCTGGCCCCTGCTTCCTCCACAAAAAGAAAATATTGTCAGCGGGCAATGGCCCCCGGCCATTGCCAATGTAAGTTGGGGTGGCCTGGGGGGCAATTGCCACCCTGCCCCCTGGCCCAGCCCTCCCCTGCTCATAATCAAACTGGCTCTGAAATGGGTATGATTTCCACCATTATGGTAGGAACCTATCTGTGTGAACTCCTCTGGGCTGATGTTAATGTTACTACACATTATAAAATGCTGCCAAATATGTGTTTCAGATAAAAAAAACAAATCCACAGAAATCAATTTATAATGAGGTACCTTAGAACAGGCAATGCAGGAAATGGCGAGGCTCGGAGATCTGCTGGAGGTTGATTCGAAGGCTTTAATCTCGTAATGTTAATTAAACTTCTTTCTGCCGTTTGCACAGTCTTGTGATATGAATACAGCCAGACGGAGCTCACAGCGTGCTCATTTCTCCAGCCCGTGGAAGGAGAACCTCATGACAAAAACATAACTAAGAAAAAAAATTGCCTGAGCTGACCCTACATTGTTACAGAGCGCAGAATTCTAGAAACCCTTTGGAGTCCTCCTGAGCCGTTTTCATCTTCTTCACCCTA
This sequence comes from Glandirana rugosa, assembly GCA_018402905.1. Classification (NCBI taxonomy): domain Eukaryota; kingdom Metazoa; phylum Chordata; class Amphibia; order Anura; family Ranidae; genus Glandirana; species Glandirana rugosa. The sequence continues at coordinate 15,998 of BLSH010146564.1, forward strand.
CTTTTCACTCCTTGCTGCTATTTTCTGCTTCTTTGAGTTTTATTCATGTGCAGCTTCTATTACATGCACATACAAGGAAACTTTCTTCAACCCTTTCACCGCCAGAGTCGTTTTCAGCTATTTCAGCCTTCTTAGCCCTCACCAGTGCAAGACTTCTCCTTCCTGGGTCAGCTGATAACCTCCATGGCTTCCAATACTATTTCTAGGTTAATGACACCAAAATCTCTTTCTCTACTCCTCTGCTTACCCTGCCACGCCGTGTGCATCACTAATTTACTAACTGACATATCAGTATGGATGTCACACCACTTCCTCAAACTCAGTCTTCCCAAAATGGGGTGCATAATATTTCCTTCACCCCATGCCGCCTCCCCCGACTTCTCCATTGAGACCAGTGGACACCATTCACTCCCACCCCATATGACAGGGTACTAGGCGTAATTCTAGACTCATCCATTCAGCCCCACATCCAATCACTGTCCAAATCTTGCTGCCTTCACCTCCTTAACATTTCCAAAAACACCCCTTCCCAACCAATGACACCACAAAGCTACTAATTCACTCCCTTGTTATCTCTCACCTCGACTACTGCAACTCCCACCCCTTCAGTCCACCATGAATACTACTGCCAGACTCATCCATCATTTGTCTGCCGCCTCCCTTAGCTAAACGCTCCACTGGCTTCATCCAGTGTCCTCCTACCTTCTCTGCCAATCCCTCTACTGGCTTAAGTCAGTGTCCTCCACCCTTCTATGCCAATCCTTCCACTGGCTTCATTCAGCATCCTCCACCCTCTTGTGCCAATCCCTCTCCTGGCTGCATTCAGTGTCCTCCACCCTTCTTTGCCAATCCCTCCACTGACTTCCGCTGAGCGTCCTCCATCCCTCTGTGCCAGTTCCCCCACCTGCATCATTCAGTGTCCTCCACCCTTCTTTGCCAATCCCCGCACTGGCTTAATTCAGTGTCCTTCACCCTTCCCTGCCAATCCCTCCACTGGCTTCATTGAGTGTCCTTCGCCCTTCTCTGTTAATCCCTCCACTGGCTTCACTCAGGGTTCTCCGCCTCTCTCTTCCAAACCCTCTAAATAGTTTTATTCAGTGTCCCCCCTCCCCCCCTCAGCCAACCCCTCCACTGGCTTCATTCAGCATCCTCCACCCTTTTGTGCCAATCCCTCTCCTGGCTGCATTCAGTGTCCTCCACCCTTCTCTGCCAATCCCTCCACTGACTTCTGCTCAGCGTCCTCCATCCCTCTCTGCCAGTTCCCCCACTGGCATCATTCAGTGTCCTCCACCCTTCTTTGCCAAACCCCGCACTGGCTTCATTCAGTGTCTTTCACCCTTCTCTGCCAATCCCTCCACTGGCTTCATTGAGTGTCCGTCACCCTTCTCTGCCAATCCCTCCACTGGCTTCACTCAGGGTTCTCTCCCTCTCATTTCCAAACCCTCTAACTAGATTTATTCAGTGTCCTCCCCCCCTCAGCCAACCCCTCCACTGGCTTCCTTCAATGTCCTCCATCCCTCTCATTCAAACCCTCCACTGACTTCATTCAGTGTCCACCACTCCTCTCTGCCAATCCTCCCACTGGCTTCAATCAGTGTCCTCCTGCCCCTCTGCTAATCCCCCTACTGGCTTCATTCAGTGACCTCCGCCATTCTCTGCCAATCCCTCCACTGACTTCATTCAGTGTCCTCCCTCCCCCCTCTATGCCAATACAATCGCTGGGTTTCACTCACTCAACAAATGTAATTCAAAATGCTAACTACAACATACAAAGCTATCCACAGCTCTGCCCTGAGCTACATCAGCAACTTCATCTCAAAATATCATCCATACCTCCTCCTCCGCTCCTGTAGAGACCTTCTGCTCTCTAGATCCCTTCTCCAGGACTTCTCCAGAGCCTCTCCCATCCTCTGGGACTCCCCACCCCAATCTGTCCAGCAATCACCTGTTGAGTGATCCCTGAAAACTCATCTTTTCAAGGAAAGCCTATCACACCTCCACCTAAGAATTTAACGTTTACTTTCTCCATCAACTCATTTTCCCACAGTAATTACCTTTGCCCCTCCCTATTAGATTGCAAGCTCTCATGAGCAGGGCCCACCTATCCTAACTGTACTGTTTATCTTTTTATTGCAAAGTGCTGCACAAACTGTTGGCACTATATACATGAAATCCTGAATTATAATAATATGGCTTTACTGGTCATACCTTGCTCCCTGGGACTCACAAACCCTTCACCATGGAGCCAGTAACTCCATGTCTTTCACTGATGAGGGTTAAGAAGCCTGAAACAGGTGTAGGGAAGTTGGTAATACTGTAAAATTATGGTTATGTCTGCGCTGTACACCGGCAGTTCTAAATGCACAGATGGCCAAAGGGATAAAATGAAAAAAAGATTCCCTGCTTACCCATAAGCAGAGATTGAGATCTTTTTTAGTTTTTTTGTGTTAAAATGAGGACATTTAAATACTTTCTGTTATAGGAAGGCAATAATACCGGATAACACAGCACTTTTAGAACCTTGCAGGTTGTACTGTTCCCTCTGACGAGAATAAGAGTTCCCAGTCACCTTTGTGGCCAAATACAATGTTACTTTATGTATTGGAAACAATTGCAGCATTATATTTGTAATGCTCAGGGGTCAGTCCCGGAGACCAGTAACTATAGCAGAGGAGAGGCTCCCACCAACCAGCAGGATAGGTATACAAGAAGGTCACCCTGGCAGGTGATGCAGGCTAAAATTAGGTGCGGGTCTGAATACTAACCGGCATTCACCAGAGCTCCTGATGGTGGAGATGGGTTTTGCTGCATGTTAGTGCCAGGTCAAGGTCCTCAGGATTGTCCCACCAGGAGGTGAGCAAACGGGGTCCAGTAGTAGATATATCAGGTAGGGATCAAGCAGAAGTGTAGTCAGTAAACAAGCCAAAGGTCAGTAACAAGTGCTTGCAGCTTGGGATGAAGCAGAAGCATAGTTGAGGAACAAGCCAAAGATTGGTACCGAGTGGTAGTGGAAAGAAGGACAGCTGCAGGTATGCAAAGGAGCAATATATTGGCTGGGGAGAACACAATAATCTGGCAAACAGTGCAGAGAAATAGCTTAAATCAGGAAGTTCATGGGAGGAGCAAAGTGTTCAAGGTTCAATGGCATTCGCCAGAGCTCCTGATGGTGGAGATGGGTTTTGCTGCACGTTAGTGCCAGGTCAAGGTCCTAAGGATTGTCCCACCAGAAGGTGAGCAAACGGGGTCCAGTAGTAGATATATCAGGTAGGGATCAAACAGAAGTGTAGTCAGTAAACAAGCCAAAGGTCAGAAACAAGTGCTTGCAGCTTGGGATGAAGCAGAAGCATAGTTGAGGAACAAGCCAAAGATTGGTACCGAGTGGTAGTGAAGAGAAGGACAGCTGCAGGTATGCAAAGGAGCAATATATTGGCAGGAAAGAGCACAATAATCTGGCAAACAGTGCAGAGAAATAGCTTAAATCAGGAAGTTCATGGGAGGAGCAAAGTATTCAAGGTTCACCAAAAACAAGAGACAAGACAAGAAAGTCCAAAGGATCTGATAGGGAGCTCTCCAGCATCTCAGGTGGCTCAGCCAGAAGAACTCCTATCGGGAAGAAAGGAAAGTGAGCACAGCTCTAGGTCAGTCCCCCATCTCCACCTCCACTAACCCACTAACCAAGTGCTGGCCCTGTCCATCTAGGATTCCAATAGGCAAAAGAGGTCTGGTTGGCTGCACCTTTATTTCATCAAATCCATAAAAACAATTCCGAAACACAAATAGAGGGGAACAGCATCACCACTTAGCTGGTGTTTGGGAATTTTCTATGGATTTGATGAAATAAAGGGGATTTTACTGGGCGTGCGGTCAACCAGACTTCTTTTTTCACTATCGGATGCAGCAAAGGTTGTGGGATCAGATTCTGGTCCTGATTATATTTGTACTCCTTTTTGGAATCTCTTTTTGGGAACCAAGTAATTTATTAAAAAGAACAAACCACATGAAGACTGCACCAGGTGGTGATGATGAACCCTGACCTCCCATTCAGAAATGAGAAAAAAACCTACAGAGCTGAGAAAGTTGTGATCTGCAAAAAAAAAAAGGTTCCCACAAACCTTTGCTTTGTATGGAGTTCACCTGGAAGGGATTGTGGTTTCGCGGAGTATCGCTTTAACCACTTGCCGACCGCAGTCTGACGGCGAAAAAGTGGCTCGATATCGCAAACCGCCATCATATGACGGTGGCTGCGATATCTCTTACTGTGAGCACGCGCGTGCCCCCGGAGGCGCGCTCGCACGCTCACTGTTTTGGGGGGGGCCAGGGAGCGGGTAGGGCGGACTCGATCGCCGCCGGCTACCCGTGATGCCCCCCCCTCGCAGTGAGAGAACGGAGGTCCATGTAAGTAAACACGGATCTCAATTCTGTTAGACGGGGAAGGGTGGTGATCACAGGCTTCCTGTATATGGAAGCCGTGATCACTCTCTTCCCCCAGCCAGGCCGGCCCACACACAGTTAGAACACACCCAGGGAACACAGTTAACCCTTAGAGCGCCCCCTCCAGGTTAACCCCTTCACTGCCAATGGCATTTACACAGTAATCAGTGCATTTTTATAGCACTGATCGCTGTATAAATGCCAATGGTCCCAAAAAAGTGTCAAAATGGTCCGACATGTCCGCTGTAATATCGCAGTACCGCTAAAAATCGCAGATCACCTCCATTACTAGTAAAAAATTAAAAAATTAAAAAAAATAAAAACTCCAGAAATTAATTCTCATCATCCGTAAATGCGGCAACTTTTGCGCAAACCAATCAATAAACGCCGATTGCGGGGTTTTTTCACCAAAAATATGAGGAGGAATATAAATAGGCCAAAACCGATGAAAAAATGTTTTTTTTATAATTTTTTTTTGGATTTGTATTCTAGCAAAAAGTAAGAAATTTGGGTTTTTATGCAAAATTGTCGCTCTTCTTTTCTTTTTAGCGGCGATCAGAAATGATGCAGAGGGGCTCAAATACCACCAAAAGAAAGCTCTATTTGTGGGGAAAAAAGGACGCATATTTCGTCTGGGTACAACGTCGCACGACCGCGCAATTGTCAGTTAAAATGATGCAGTGCCGAATCGCAAAAAGTGCTCTGGTCCAAAAGAGGGAAATCCTTCCGGGGCTGAAGCGGTTAAAAAACCCAGGCTTTGAATACAAGTGCAGGTTCTGTATTGTATGTTGCTTGCATGAACAGAAAACAGTCATTGTGCGATTATAGAAAAAATAGAAAGTGATTTTTCTGCAGTTGGAGCTGAAATGGCTGCCAAAGACTGAGTAAGCAGAAGCAGGAGGATGTACATTCTCAATACTGTAGCAGGAGACAGGTCAATTTCTGTCTAGCAGGAGATAACTCTGAGCAAGACTAGAACATTAATTATCTGAGCAAACCTCAGAATTGTTCTCTCGACCAATAGATTTGGCTACATCAGAGGTCTCTCATCTTCGATTCATTGCCATCTGCATAGAGAATTCACAATAAAGCGCCCAGCCAAAGACTAAAAGCAGCAAAATAGTGTTGTGTAGGAATAAATGGAACACCAATATCCTTCATTATAGCGACCGCCTTTACATTCTATTTGCTGTTTGTCTCTTCGCCTTGTTTTCTCCTAATCGCAGAAATGGTTTTAGCATTGATCTCTGTAGAGGGAGCTGCTCGTTGGATGTCGGCATTGGCAAGGTCGATCAGTCAATTATTACACCTTATGAAAATTCTTTGTTCAAAATTAAAGACCCACTTAAGAGCTGTCCGGAATCCGGAGAGAAAAGGGAGGCGAAGAGTTTGGACTTCACTTGGCTCCAAGCGTGTCCCTGCTCAGTGACTTGTTATGCGCAGAGCCGCGCACAGTTTGACTTAATAAAGCATTTAAAGCTGTGGTTCTCAACTCCTGTCCTCAGGACCCACCAACAGGCCAGATTTTAAGTATTACCTTGGGAGATGCAGACTAGAATACTGCAATCACTGAGCAGCAAATGATATCACCTGGGATGTATTTCAGTTATCCTGCAAACCTGGCCTGTTAGTGGGTCCCGAGGACCGGAGTTGAGAACCCCTGATTTAAAGTGTCTTGAAACCAAAGAATGTCACATACACCGATCAGTCATAACATTCTGACCACTGACAGGCACAGTGTATAACATTGATTATCTGGTGACAATGACATCTGAAAGTGGTGGGATATATAAGGATAAGGCAACAACTGAACATGTTGTCCCTGAAGTTGATGTGTTGAAAGCAGAAGAAATGTACAGATTTGAGGGACTTTGACAAGGACCAAAACTGCAGCTTTTGCGGGATGTGTCTGTAGTGGTCAGCACTGACCATAAGTCGTCCAAGGAAGGCAACCAGGCAACAGGGTTGTGAGCGGCCAAGGCTCATTGATGGAGGTGGGGGGGGGTGCTAATTGATGGAGGTGGGGAGGGACGGCTCATTGATGAAAGTGGGGAGGGAAGGC
>BLSH010146564.1:43104-55932 GCA_018402905.1 Glandirana rugosa
CGCTTGACTTTTCTCAGTTCACGGGCAGTTATTTTGCGCCTTGGTTTTTCCACACGCTTCTTGCGACCCTGTTGGCTATTTTGAATGAAACGCTTGATTGTTCGATGATCACGCTTCAGAAGCTTGGCAATTTTAAGAGTGCTGCATCCCTCTGCAAGATATCTCACTATTTTTGACTTTTCGGAGCCTGTCAAGTCCTTCTTTTGACCCATTTTGCCAAAGGAAAGGAAGTTTCCTAATAATTATGCACACCTGATATAGGGTGTTGATGTCATTAAACCACACCCCTTCTCATTACTGAGATGCACATCACCTAATATGCTTAATTGGTAGTAGGCTTTCGAGCCTATACAGCTTGGAGTAAGACAACATGCATAAAGAGGATGATGTGGTCAAAATACTCATTTGCCTAATAATTCTGCACACAGTGTAGATATAGCAAACCATTTGAAAGCTATGGGGCCCAGAGCTGCCTGGTTTCACAGTGTTTTATGACAGCAGCAATAGCATTTAACATATTTATAGGGAGAATATGTATGGGATGGAATATATACATTTAAATCCAATAATCATTATAGTGACTCAGGGTATAATCCCGATATGAATAGCAAAAGGGGTTTGGGATAAATTGGGACTTTAAGTATACCACTATTTGTTACTCAATAATATACCCAATAAGAAAAATATATCTTGTGTATAAAAAAAACTGTAATTTTATTTAATACAATATTAAGAAAATACCTTCTAACCATCAATGTCATCAAAATGACATGCATATTTAGTATATCACAGAATAGCAATCTGTATCTTTAAAGTGGAATTTCACTCAAAAGTGGAACTTCCGCTTATCCAATCCCCCCGTCCGGTGCCACATTTTGGCACCTTTTGGGGGGGGGGGGGTGCCTGTTATTGACAGCTACCCTGTCCCCACCTCCGTCAGACCTTGCCCCCCCGTCCTCCTTCCCCTGCTGCTGGGCCAGTGAGAGAACGCAGCACGCTTCACGCACGCGCAGTAGGGTAGCCGCAAGGCCGGGTTCCCTTACCAGCAATGGCTCCAACAGCACCTGACAGTCGATGGAAACATCGGCTGGGGTGCCGACATCGCTGGACTCCAGGACAAGTAAGTGTCCTAATATAAAAAGTCAGCAGCTACACATACTGCGTAACTGCTGACTTTTAATTTTTGAAAGGGGGAGGCGGAACACCACTTTAAAGAGAGGTCTACGCTTTTCGCCAATGTTCTGCTTTTTCAGGACCCATAAGGATTTGCGTATTTAGAAAGCTTATTCACAATCCTAAAAGCAATTCTACAAAAAAAGAGAAAATGAAACAAACAATGAAGAAATAGTGTTGACAATGAACAAACCTGTAATCCAGGTTCAGGTTATGAATCCATATATATTATACACTCCTCATATATGACATTGTTTACATTCTATAATGGAAAATGGCATCAAACTCTTACACCATAAACAAATAGGGCGAGATATGGTATAGTACAAGGGGGAGTCACTGATTTATCATGCCTGCCGGCCAGGAGCTATTGATTGTGAATAAGCTTTCTGAATATGCAAATCCTTATGGGTCCTGAAGAAGCATACCATCCGTGAAACGCGTAGACCTCTCTTTATACAGTATCTCACAAAAGTGAGTACACCCCTCACATTTGTGTAAATATTTTATTCTATCTTTTCATGTGACAACACTGAAGAAATGACACTTTGCTACAATGTAAAGTAATGAGTGTACAGCTTGTATAACAGTGTACATTTGCTGTCCCCTCAAAATAACTCAACACACAGCCATTAATGTCTACACTGCTTGCAACAAAAGTGAGTACACCCCTAAGTGGAAATGTCCAAATTGGTCAAAATTAGCCATGTGACTCGTCAGTGTTACAAGGTCTCAGGTGTAAATGGGGAGCAGGTGTGTTAATTTATTTTTATTTTTATTTATTTCAGGTACTTATATAGCGCCATCAATTTACGCAGTGCTTTACATATACATATACATATTTATACATACATATAAATGTCATTGGCCTCCACTGAAAACAATGGCCACTTTTTTGACAATAAGTATTCTTATCATGTTGTGTTTAGGTCTATGAATCGAGCCTATAGTCAAATATCACATGATCGTGTCAGAATTGTTCCGGGTGTTTCAAATATGGCTCTGCAGGTGGGTGCTGTTCGCACCCAGAACAATGTGCCCTTCACAAAAGCTGTACCAAAACTTCGTAACTGAATATTTCCCCAGAGGGCAATGTAACCTCAACGCAATTGCCCTTTAGAGGTCCATAGATGTTTTTACCAAAAGATTTTACGGACATCCCTTTTTTTTTCAAAATGTTTCCAGCCCTCTGCCCTGTTATTCCTTTTAAGTCGGAAAGTGTTCTGATCTCATTGATGTGAAATTAGGTTGCCCTTTAAGGCTAATAATTGTTTGGATACATTGGACTCTCGTATAGCGGCATGGGACGTGTTATACCCTTTACAGTAGCACCAGGAACAGCTTTGGCATTTTCAGATGGCTTAATAACACATATAAAAGTGCAACAATGCATAATAACATGAGAGGGCAATGCAGCTCCCGCACCATGGAATCGCATTCAATTAGCCTTGCTTCTCACTTTGATGGAATGGAATGTGTAGAACATAGTGGACGTTCCATGACCTTTTACATTCAATGGCATAAGTAAGTAAATGGGCCTTGTGACCAAACTCCGAAGTGTGTTATTAGCAAGGGAAGAATACGACTAGCATGTAATTTCGAGAGCACTTGGCAAAGGCAATGAGCAGTGTATGGTTTACTATAATAGTAGGTATTGGATACACCACAATCTTCATGTTCCTCACAGAGACAGGAGAACAATGCTCCTAAATGGGTTTGAAAAACTTCAGGAGTTTTTGTGGGTAACTTTTTTGTAACAGGTATCTATTATGTTACATGGCGTTGTACCAGATTTAAAATGACCTGAAAGACTTCTTTTCATATTCATAGCTTCTGTTAAAAAACTGCCTCTCTTTTCCATTAAAAAAAAGTTCATCCTGGTATCAGTGGCGGCTGGTGGTCGGTCGGTCAGCAGTTTGCAGCCCCGCACTTACCACATCTATAGCGTGGGCAGCGCTTCCCTCTGGGCGATGGGCGACACCTTCCTCTGCGTCTCCTCTTCGGCATCAAGGTGGCCGTGCGTCTCCTCCCTCCTCCACCCTCCTTCCCCTAAGCCAGTGGTTCTCAACTCCGGTCCTCGGGACCCACCAACAGGTCAGATTTTAAGTATTACCTTGGGGAGATGCAGACTAGAATACTGCAATCACTGAGCAGCAAATGATATCACCTGTGATGTATTTCAGTTATCCTGCAAACCTGGCCTGTTGGGGGGTCCCAAGGACCGGAGTTAAGAACCACTGCCCTAAGCCAATAGGATCGCTTCTGCTTTTGGCCAATAGGGAAACAGGACAGCCAGTCGGTTAGCAGCCCCGCACTTACCACATCTATAGCAGCGCTTCCCTCCAGGCGATGGGCGACGGCTTCCCCTCCTCTTCGGCAACACGGCAGCTGTGCATCTCCTCCCTCATCCTCCCTCCTCCTCCTTGGCCAATCAGGAAATGGGCCAGTCGGTCAGTTAACAGCCCCGCACTTACCACATCTATAGCGCGGGCAACGCTTCTCTCCGGGCGATGGGCAACAGCTTCCCCTGCGTCTCCTCTTCGGCATCAAGGTGGCCGTGCGTCTCCTCCCTCCTCCACCCTCCTCCCCCTAAGCCAGTAGGATCGCTTCTCCTTTCAGCCAATTGGGAAACAGGTCAGTCATTTAATTAGCAGCCCCGCACTTACCACATGTATAGTAGCACTTCCCTCCGGGCAATGGGCAACGGCTTCCCCTGTGTCTCCTCTTCGCCATCACGGCGGCCGTGCGTCTCCTCCCTTTTCCTCCCTCCTCCTCCTAGGCCAATAGGATCGCTTCTCCTTTTGGCCAATCAGGAAATGGGTCAGTCGGTCAGTTAGCAGCCCCGCACTTACCACATCTATAGCGTGGGCAGCGCTTCCCTCCGTGAGATGAGTGGTGGCTTCCCCTGCGTCTCCTCTTCAGCATCACGGCGGCCGTGCGTCTCCTTCCTCCTCCTCCTAGGCAAATAGGATTGCTTCTCCTTTCAGCCAATCGGGAAACGGGGCTCAGGACCCTCTTCCTGATTGGCCCTGAGGAGAATCAGTGTGACAATAGTGAACATTCATTTGATATTGTCACACAACTGGGTGGGCTCAGTGCTCTGCGCCCCGAGCCCACCCCTTTTTGAAGCCTATTAGAACCTGGGAGGAGGCTTTGGAATGGGTACGTATTTGCTCCCTTAATGTGGCGCAAAGATTGTCACAACTCTATATTCTTCTGATAGTGCACCGCACACCGGCCAAGCTGCACGCACTGGGGCTCCGACCAGATCCCCTGTGTGGGCGGTGCCAAGTGGATGTAGGTGACCTGATAAATTTGATGTGGCGTTGCCCCAAGCTCCATAGGTATTGGAGTTCAGTGATCTCCACGATCAATACGACCTGGTGGGTTTCCGTCTCTCTGGACCCCAAGCAGTGTATCCTGGGAATTCTAGATGCAGTGGTTGTGGATAAATATGCCAGGGAGGCAATTGCGCGGGCCCTTTTCCAGGCTCGGAAACTTATCTTACAACATTGGGTCTCATCTGTGCCTCCCTCACTCCATATGTGGACTGTGACGATGGGGAACATAATCAGGACGGAAAGAATGATCTACCAGCATAGAGGCGCTCTTTTAAAGTTTGAAAAATTATGGAGCAATTGGTTAGAGGTTCCGGGATTAGCCCCTGCAGATTTGGTAATAGATAGATTACTTGTATAAGGAATGAGGTGATTTAACCACCTCCCACCCGGCCACTGTACATATACGGCCGGGTGGGAGCTTCCCCGTTCTGACAGGACGTGTATTTACGTCCTGCAGAACGGGAGCTCGCAGCGCGGCCACGCGGCGCGCTGCTGCTGGATCCTGTGATCATTATGATCACAGGATCCAGCTGAGCAGAGATCGGGATACGGGCGCAGTGACTGGCCCTCCCGATCATGTGACGGCTGTGTCCAATCACAGCCGTCACATTGTAAACAGAGACGAACGTCTCTGTGACAGTTCTCCCCCCGCCGAGCTCAGTGAGAGCTCAGTTCGGGGGGGTGAAGGGGGGGGGGAGCTGCAGCTCTGTGACAGCTTTCTGCATGATGAGGATTTCATGTAGAAAGCTGTCACAGATCGCCCCCCACACAGTGCACCACGCACACTGATACCCCTGTCCCCATACATATAAGTGTCCCCATAAAAGAGCCCCCAAAACATCTGTATGTCCCCCATCACATCTGTCACCATACACAACATCTGTCACAGTCCCCAAAACATCTGTATTTCCCCAAACATCTGTCTGTCCCATCACATCTGTCACCATACACAAAACATCTGTCTGTCCCCGTCACATCTGTCACCATACACAAAACATCTGTCTGTCCCCGTCACATCTGTCACCATACACAAAACATCTGTATGTCCCCTTCACATCTGTCACCATACACAAAACATCTGTCTGTCCCCGTCACATCTGTCACCATACACAAAACATCTGTATGTCCCCGTCACATCTGTCATCATACACAAAACACCTGTATGTCCCCGTCACATCTGTCACCATACACAAAACATCTGTCTGTCCCGTCACATCTGTCACCATACACAAAACATCTGTCTGTCCCCGTCACATCTGTCACAGTCCCCGTCACATCTGTCTGTCCGCCAACACCAAATAAACTCCAATTTGGGTCATTTTTACCAAAGAAATGTAGCAGTATCATTTTTGGTCAAAATGTATGAAGAGAAATTACTTATTTGCTAAATTGTATAACAGAAACACAGAAAAATGCATTGTTTTTGAAAATTTTTAGTCTTTTTTTAATTTATAGCGCAAAAAATTAAAAACCCAGGGGTGATTAAATACCACCAAAAGAAAGCTCTATTTGTGTGAAAAAAAAAGATAAAAATTTCATATGGGTGTAGCGTCGCACGACCGCGCAATTGTCATTCAAACTGCAACAGCGCTGAAAGCTGAAATTTGGTCCGGGAAGGAAGGGGGTTTAAGTGCCCAGTATTGAAGTGGTTAATCAACTATAACATTTCTGTCAGCCCAGAGGAACCGGACAATTGGTCTGTAGACATTGCATTATTGGGAACTGGAACTATTGGTAAATGAAACATCAAAAGAACTCCTTCTTATGTGGATGTGTGGTGGATTGGTCCGGGGAATGTGTTCTGGCATTGTATTAAGATTGATATGTACACTGCACCTGAAATGTTTATAAGTTGCAAACTGTATGTTTTGGTGACATCTCAATAAACTTCAACCTGATTTAAAAAAAGAAACTTGGTAAGAATTCCATCTGCCGACAGCGAATCTTTTTTAGCCTGGCCTCAGGAAGTGTAAATTAAAGAGAATCCATCCTTTCTGAAATCATAGCCCTGTATTTAGTGCCTCGTCCTCGGGTGATCCGACAAAACCAAGGCACGCGGTACATTGTGATGCTAGATTCATACATGGAGTCTGTATATTGAATATTGGATAATCTCATTACACTTAGCGACCGCACTAAATCAGGATCACACCTGTTTGCAAAATTATTAACAGAAAAAAAGAAAAACATCTTTTTTTTTTTCGTTTGTTTAGCAAAAAATAAAAACCTCAGTGGTGATGAAATACCACCAAAATGTGCCGAAAAATTCATTTGTTTTCCTTTCATTTGTTTTTTTTTTGGGGGGGGGGGGGGGGGTTCGTTTTTCGGGTCATTCATTATGATCACAATTGTAAAATTCCTAAATTCGAAAATTTGTAAATTCAAAAATCCGAAAATAAGAAAGAAAATATGAAAATTCTTTTTAACTAATATCTAACTAATAATAACAAACTATTAAATTATAGGTATTGGAATTTTCTTTCAAATTATTATTATTATTATTATACAAGATTTATATAGCGCCGACAGTTTGCGCAGCGCTTTACAATATTAGGGGAGACAGTACAAATTACAATACAATTCAAAACAGGAGGAATCAGAGGACCCTGCTCGTTATCAAATGTGGCTGTTAGTGAACCTAACAAATACAAATTTATTCGAAGTTACAAATTTCCCCGAAATAACAAATTCCGCATCTAAACAAATTGAACAGAACAAATTAACAACAAATAATAATAATAGAACATTTTTATTATTATTATTATTGTTGTTATTTTTTTTATTATTATTATTCATCTGTTACATTCCATTCATTTAGATAAGGCATTTGTTATTTCAGATAATTCGTAACTTTGGATAAAATCATATTTGTTACATTCACTAACAGACAAATTTAAGAGGAAATTCCAATACCAATAATTTAATAGTTAGTAATAGTTAAGTTAGTATTAATTAGTTATTATTTCATATTTTCAAATTTTTGGATTTTCGAATTTTCGAATTTTGAATTTACAAATTTTCGAATATTCAAATTTACGAATATTCGGAAAAAATTGTTAAACGGGTTTTCGTTAATTCGGATATTTCCGAATTAGCTAAATTGTCTACACCAAAAGAAAGCTCTATTTGTGAAAAAAATAATAAAAATGTCATATGGGTACAGTGCTGCACAACCGCGCAATTGTCTTTTAAAGTGTGACAGCGCTGAAAGCTGAAAATTGGCCTGGGCAGGAAGGGGGTGAAAGTACCTGGTAGCAGGGCCGGGATGAAGGGGGGCAGGAGGGGAAGCTGCCCTGGGCACTGTGGTATCATGTGAGGTGGGAGGCTCCACAAGGAGATTAAGGAGGAGTGATTTGTGTTGGGAGGGGGATTTGGGAGGCAGCAGGAGATAATAATTGTTCTAGGAGGGGAAAATCTGATGGGGGGTGCTTATGGGGGAAAAGGATTTGTGCTAGGAGGGAGAATATGGGGGGGGGGGTTTGTGTTAGAATAGGTGATATGGCATGGGGGGGGGGATTTGTGATAGGAGGGGAGATTTTTTTAGGAGGAAGGGGGATTTGTGCGATTAGGTTTGTTGGGTGGGGTTTGTGAAGGGTGGAGGGAAATTTGAGGGGTAGAGTATTTGTGCGAGAGAAGTGATTTTTTTTTAGGGGGGGTTGTGCTGTGGGGATTCAAGGAGATATAGGATTTGGGCTGGGAGGGGGGATGGGGGTGGCAAAGTTTGTGCTAGGAGGGTTGATTTCAGCAGAGGGGGAATTTACGCTTAGAGGGTAAGCATGCAGATTAGTGCTAAATTGTTTTTGGGGGGAGGGGACTTTTACTGACACATAATAGTCATACATCTTGGGGAGGGGGCGCAGTTTGGTATGTTCCCCCTGGGCTCTAGATGACCTTGTCCTGGCCAGTGGCGGCAGCTCCATTAGGGGTGCAAGGACGCCACCCCCCTAATGTACTTGCTGGGCGCCGAACGCATGGATTCAAATGTTTTTTTTTTCTTTTTTGAAACACATGATTAGAGCCTGAGGCTCTAATTGGCTTAAAAAAAGGGTGGGCTCGGGGCACAGAGCACTGCGCCCTGAGCCCACCCAGTTGTGTGACAATAGTGAATTAATATTCACTAATGTCTTCCTGCTTCTCCTCCTGGCCAATCAGGAAGCGGGTCCTGAGACACGATTTGCCAAAGATTCTTAGGACTCCCGGCCAATCGGGTCTCAGGACCCACTTCCTGTTCGGCTGGGAGGAGAAGTAACGGCCCCTTGGCATGGATTGCCGCCTTCCCAGCACCATAGAGCCCGTCCTCCTAGCAGAGCCCAGAGCAGAAGGCCAGGTCAGGAGAGTGTATTTGCCACCAGGAGGAGATTGCAGGAGCAGATGGGAGGATAAACAGGACCCTGAGCAGTGTGAGTACTGAGACCGAGGGGGGTGGGGATGTGGTGGCGGCATTATGTGCGAGTGAAGGGGACAGGTTTGTTTGACACCCCCCCACCCACCCCCAAGACATTGAGCACCAGCCACCAGTCCTGGTTCATCGCCCTGATTGTCTTCTGTCAGCAGAATTTCCTCATAGTTCTCCCCATTAGAGCCATGGTCCAGCAGAGGAAGACTTGTAGCTCCTGTTGCATTTCCCATATTCAGGCTGGGTTCACACTGGTAGGACACGACTATTGTACGACTGTCATCCTACTTTGCCCTGCAACATTGGTCCTACAACGGTCCTACATTGGTCTTACTTCCATCCGACTTGAATGAACAGGATAAGATTTTGCTCCGAGTTTGAAATAGTCTGACTTGTCCTTTGACCAATCAAAACAATCCCAGTGTGAGATAAATAATTTTTACTGCTGCTGTAATCACCATGTTGGATGTCACAAGTCACGACTTCAATGAAATTCAATAGGCTGAAGTAGGACCAAAGTCAGACCAAAGTAATGCAGGGACATTTTTCAGGCCGGGTTCACACCGGTACTATATAAGTATTGGCACACGGCGGCCCCAGCAATAGAGCAGGAGAGAGCGTTGAGTCAACATCAGAGGGAGAACAGAAGGAGAAGACAGTGGAGAGAGGAGAAGAACCAAAGAGGGGAGAAGACATCCGTGGAGATCGGAGGAGAACCGGCAGAGGGAGAAGACATCAGAAGAGAGCTGCCTTAATAAATTACTTTAAAAACCTGTGTACTATGTTTATTTTTTACACTTTTTTTTAGGTGAATGGGTAGGGGTACAATGTACCCCATGCTCATTCACATAGGATGGGGGCCGGGATCTGGGGGCCCCCCTGCAGACCCCGACAGCCACCGGCCAGGGTTGTCGGGAAGAGGCACTAGTCCTCATCAACATGGGGACAAAGCACCCACAAAACCCATGTTGAGGGCATGTGGCCTGGTATGGTTCAGAAGGGGGGGCACTCGCTCGTCCCCACCCCTTTCACCACCTGCATGCACTGATAAGGGTCTGGTATGGATTTGGGGGGACCCCACGCCTTTTTTATTGGCATGGGGTCCCCCTTAAAATCCATACCAGACCGAAGGGCCTGGTATGGTCTTGAAGGGGGAACCCTATGACCCCATGCATTTTTTTTTTTAATTTATCGTGGAGTTCCCCTTCAAGATCCTCAAAGCACAAGTCGCATGCCAAAGTCGGATCAGTTAAGACAATGACCCGACTTTGATGATATTCAATAGGCTGAAGTGGGACCAAAGTCAGACCAAAGTAATGCAGGGACATTTTTCAGGCCGGGTTCACACTGGTACTATATAAGTATTGGCACATGACGGCCCCAGCAATAGAGCAGGAGAGAGCGTTGAGTCAACATCAGAGGGAGAACAGAAGGAGAAGACAGCGGAGAGAGGTGAAGAACCAAAGAGGGGAGAAGACATCAGCAGAGATCGGAGGAGAACCAGCAGAGGGAGAAGACATCTGAGGAGGAGGGAGAAGAGCCGGAGAGGGGAGAAGAAATCAGAAGAGAGCTACCTTAATAAATTACTTTAAAAACCTGTGTACTATGTTTATTTTTGACACTTTTTTTAGGTGAATGGGTAGGGGTACAATGTACCCCATACTCATTCACATAGTGTGGGGGCTGGGATCTGGGGGCCCCCCTGCAGACCCCGACAGCCACCGGCCAGGGTTGTCGGGAAGAGGCCCTAGTCCTCATCAACATGGGGACAAAGCACCCACAAAACCCATGTTGAGGGCATGTGGCCTGGTAGGGTTCAGAAGGGGGGGGCACTCGCTCGTCCCCACCCGTTTCCTCACCTGCCGGGCTGCGTGCTCGGATAAGGGTCTGGTATGGATTTGGCGGGACCCCACACCTTTTTTTTGGCATGGAGGTCCCCCTTAAAACCCATACCAGACCTAAGGGCCTGGGTCCTGGAGGGGGAACCCCATGCCGTTTTTTGTTTTTTTTTATTTGGCGTGGAGTTCCCCTTCAAGATCCTCAAAGCACAAGTCGCATGCCAAAGTCGGATCACTTAAGACAATGACCCGACTTTGATCCGGCTTCAATGATATTCAATGGGCTTAAGTAGGATCAAAGTCGGAGCAAAGTAGTGCAGGAAACTTTTTCAAACTTGGACCGACTTGTGTTACGACGGCTCTCATAGGGAACCATTGATTTACATACGTCATGTGACCCCCAACGTCGGTCCGTTTGTTGTACCAGTGTGAACCCAGCCTAAAACAGATGAAAAAATAATAAAATAAAAAAATAGACACCGCAATGTCTTTGTTGCTCAGGTAAACCCAGGAACTAGGATTGGGGGGGTCACAGATCTCTCCATTGGAATCTCCACAAATAAACAGGAAAAGGAAGAAACTCTGCTGGGCGGTTCAGCGCGCCGCCATTTACCAAACAGCTGAAAGTTTTGAGCGCACTGACTGCACTTGGCGGAATTTGAACTTAATTGGAATCTTCTAAACAAACACTTTGTAGCGTTGTATGTAACTATGTAACACTTCAGACTAATTAAAAAAAAACAAGCTAGGAGCTGTTGAAATCACTAAATACGACCAATTAACACTTTTCCTCACTTCGCTTGCAATGGAAGAACAGCTAATTTGCAGATCCCCCCCCCCCCCCCCTTCCCTATACCAAGCCGATATCACCGGCTGCAAAGAGCAAGACACCCAACGCCTCCATCGCATCCCCGACCAAAAGTCATCACCTAAAGATGCTTTCATTATTCTTCTTCTAATTGATGTAAAATAGGCTGATATTTTTTATTTTATGCCCTTTAAGGTGCAAAATCAGTAATTTAATGGTGCAAAGAACAATGGTGTGAAGTCGTCTATACACAGTTTCTAATTTATTTTCATGAATCCGCCGCTTAATAAGGACAGGTTTACTTTAAAAAAGGATACAGAGAAACAAATTATCCTAAGTGTCTGATTCTGAGATAATCTAATATTCATGTTAGCAGCCCCCCTCCCCCACGGCCCTTAGAAATTGTTAACGCGTTTTGCTTTTTGACTTTTTGGTAAAGCGAGGAAACGGAAACCCCTGTAGTATATTAATGCGCTTTTACTGAACAAGAATGCCGTACATATAAACTACTTGCAAATGCGGGAAAAGAATACATACAGAGTATTACAAATATACATACAACACATGCACAAGCTACCTAACCTTCCTAGCAAATGTAGACAGTAGATCTGCATGATTCCGGCCAAAATGAGAATCACAATTTTTTTGCTTAGAATAAAGAGCACGATTCTCATGGCGTAACATCTTACATATACAAAAAAATTGGGCTAACAGCATGTTTCGCTTGCGTCTAGATAGCAAGGTTACTTTGCGGTATAAGCAAGGAAGTTTAGACCTGGCAGTGTATTAATGAGCTTTTACTGAACAAAAATGCCGTACATACAAAACTATTACAATATTAGGAATACAAATCAAGACTGACAGATCTCTATAGCAAATTAACAACCTAGCCAACAAACAAACTATAGTCTGTAACAATAGAAATAAAGGAACGAATATGGCGTTTCATTGGAACGATAGATCTGCGTTCGCTTTGTACGACAATCGGGTTAAAAAAACATATACATTCTACAATGCGGTACTCTTAGCACGAGAAATAAGATTCGTTTTTTTAACACTAAGAGTAAAACCGGCCTTAGTACGTCTAGATGACAGATGTAAACGATCCTTCCAATCCATCGAACACGTACACAACATACATATAAACATTATGAGACATACATAAGAAAAGGGCGTAAACGTTCATCAAATATACATGCCGTAAGAACAAGTCATTTTCGCGTAATTATATGATGTCCCCAAAGGCAAAGGAGCGAAATGGTTTTTCAGTTT
>BLSH010146564.1:60239-73136 GCA_018402905.1 Glandirana rugosa
GTCCCCATCCTTATCACGGGGTAGTAACCACAGTCCCCATCCTTAACACCAATGATGGGGCACTATTCCTACCCCTGACACCAACGATGGGGCACTATTCCTACCCCTGACACCAATGATGGGGCACTATTCCTACCCCTGACACCAACGATGGGGCACTATTCCTACCCCTGACACCAATGATGGGGCACTATTCCTACCCCTGACACCAACGATGGGGCACTATTCCTACCCCTGACACCAATGATGGGAGACTATTCCTACCCCTGACACCAATGATGGGACACTATTCCTCCCACTGACACCAATGATGGGGTACTATTCCTCCCACTGACACCAATGATGGGGTACTATTCCTCCCACTGACACCAATGATGCAGTACTATTTCTAGCCCTGACACAAACGATGGGGCACTATTCCTACCCCTGGCACCAATGATGGGGCACTATTCCTACCCCTGACACCAACGATGGGGCACTATTCCTTCCGCTGAAAACAACAATGGAGCACTATTCCTACCCCTGGCACCAATGATGGAGTACTATTCCTACCCCTGACACCAACAATGGGGCACTATTCCTTCCGCTGACAACAACAACAGAGCACTATTTGATAAACAATGTGAAGCGCCTTTGATATAGAAAATCAGAACAGCATAAGTATATATAATGTAATAAAGTCCATAAGCAATAAAATAGACAAATGAGAAGCTGCTGCGCTGTAAGGAGAGTTTCTGTCATTCCATGGCTATACAGTCAACCTCCAATAGTAATGGCCTCTCACCTTATCTCATAGAGGTCACAAAACTATCTCCTTTTAACAGTTTTAATTATTTAGATCAAACAGGAGACAGATGACAGCCACCATGAGATCAAGTGAAACATACTATTCAATGCTTAAGGTGAAAATGCAGCCCGCCACTCTCCAAAGTATGGCCGTATAAAATATAAAGAAGAACAAATCTAATGCTCTCTGTGCATAACAAGTTTATTAAAGTAGTTCAAATTGTTACACTCACATGGCCGGGGCCATCTTTGGAGACTGGAACGCCAGTCTAGCTGCACAAATGCACCTCTGCCAGCACCTGGACCTAGGTGCATTTACATGTGAGTGTAATGATTTTAACTACTACTACTCCTGACCACAGGCATTAAGATATTTTTTATCCTGATACATTTTTTACTCCCACTGGCCATAATCCGACCCCCCTAAGGTCTAAAACACATGTAGCCCAATATTTAACTGGCAGGAGAGGAGCAGCTGCACACAGGTACAGCCAGTGTTATTTCTGCCTCTGTCCAGTAGAGGGCACCCAGGAACATGGAGGATTGTTAGAAGGGTAGTTTACAAGAGAGACTGAGCTATAACCCCAGGCTGGCTAGAAAACTACAATTCCCAAGAGAGAGACAGCAGGAGTTTTCTTGGGTGGAAGGAGGAAGAAGACCCTGTTTTTTCGGGGAAACCGGGGTGGATACAGAGTGGGACCCACCTGAGTGCAGCAAGGACAGTGAGCAGAACAGGGAAAGCAGAGTGGATATTATCCTTGAGCCTTGGAATGCAACCTTGACTTTGGGTAGCCTGCTATGCAGTAAAGAGCCACACGTTGAGAATGCCACTAGCGAGAAGGAAAAAAGACCTCTGTGCCTTGTGCTGGGATGGAAAGCCTCTGCCTATACAGGGCTAGTGAGAGGTTTCTGGGCAACTATACACCACAGCCTAACAGAGGGACAGCTAGGAACACTTTAATTCTGCATACACCAACTCTTAAAGGGACACTACCCAGACTGCTCCAATGCAAGGTTTTGGGCCCCAATGAGCTGGCCAGCGGAAGGTTTAGTGCATGGGGACTACTGACTGTTGACTGTAGCTGCAGTTACCACCTATAATTGTAAGGGGACACCAAGGGACGTCACTGACCAAGCATGGATGTGTCCATTCATGGTCAGTGATGTCAATGGGTGGCCCCACCCCTTATGATATAATTGGCCCCACCCTTCTTTTTTAATTAAGTGGCATTTCAGTCAGTGGGAGCCAAACGTCAGAATTGTCATGTCGGCAGGTAGTGGGGTCTTTGGGTGACCGGCGGTGTTCATTATAATAGATGAAGGATGTACATCAGGGGACATGTTTACATTTTTAAGACTTGTTAAATATTGTGTTGTGTTTTTAATTACACTTGTCATTTTTTTTAGTGTATGATTAGGGGTACTATGTATCCATTGCTCATTTCCATAGGGCAGAAACTCAATGCATTTAGGCATCTATAAGAGGTGAAGACGACTTGCTGAAGTTCAAACTGAGAATCAGAATGGGGAAGAAAGGGGATTTAAGTGACTTTGAACGTGGCATGATTGTTGGTGCCAGACGGGCTGGTCTGAGTATTCCTGGGATTTTCATACACAACCATCTCTTAGGATTACAGGGAATGGTGGGAAAAAGAGAAAATATCCAGTGAGGGAATGGTGGGAAAAAGAGAAAATATCCAGTGAGCGGCAGTTGTGTGGAGGAAAATGCCTTGTTGATGTCAGAGGAGAATGGGCAGACTGGTTCCAGATGATAGAAAGACGACATAACTCAAATAACCACTTGTTACACCCAAGGTATGCTACGAACAGGAAACAGAGGTTACAATTGGCACAGGATCACCAAAATTGGACAATAGAAGATTGGAAAAACGTTGCTTGGTCTGATGAGTCTGGATTTCAGCTGCAACATTCAGATGGTAGGGTCGGAATTTGGGGTATGGATCCATCCTGCCTTGTATCACCGGTTCAGGCTGGTGGTGGTGGTGTATTGGTGTATGGGATGGGCACACTTTGGGCCCCTTAGTACCAATTGGTTTAAACGCCACGGCCTACCTGAGTATTGTTGCTGACCATGTCCATCCCTTTATGACCACAGTGTCCCCATCTTCTGATGGCTCCTTCCAGCAGGATAATGCACCATGTCACTGCACTCCAATCATCTCACCACTGGACAATGAGGTCCCTCTACTCCAATCATCTCACCACTGGACAATGAGGTCCCTCTACTCCAATCATCTCACCACTGGACAATGAGGTCCCTGCACTCCAATCCTCTCACCACTGGTCAATGAGGACCCTGCACTCCAATCATCTCACCACTGGACAATGAGGTCACTGCACTCCAATCATCTCACCACTGGACAATGAGGTCCCTGCACTCCAATCATCTCACCATTGGACAATGAGGTCACTGCACTCCAATCATCTCACCACTGGACAATGAGGTCACTGCACTCCAATCATCTCACCACTGGACAATGAGGTCCCTGCACTCCAATCATCTCACCACTGGACAATGAGGTCACTGTACTCCAATGGCCTTCACACTCACCACATCTCATCCAATAGAGACCCTTTGAGATGTGCTGGAATGGCAGATTGGCATCATGGAAGGGCAGCCAACAAATCTTCAGCAACTGTGTGATGCCATCATTGTCACTATGGAGCAAAATCTCTGAGGAACGTTTCCAACACCTTGTTGTATCTATGCCACCAAGAATGAAGGCAAAAGGAGGTCCAACCCGCTACCAGCAAGGTGTACCTAATAAAGTGGCCGGGGAGTGAATGTATATAATTGCAATTGAAATTGTCTATATCCGTATTTTATCTCTGTATTTAGCAGATTTCTTTTACTATTCAGCAGAATTGCCCACTTTCCTGAAGAACAATCTCTGTGTCTGACCTTTCTTCGTCTACAAATATCAGATCTTGTCTGGGGATCACATGATGGCGATTTTCTCCTTTTATGACATGTAGATTTGTCGCACAAATCCTCCTGTAACCTTCCTTCCATCCTTCCCTCCTTCCATCCTTCCATCCTTCCAATGTCTGTCAAGAACGGATTCTTGAGGAACAATTAACATTTAACATGCTCATCATGGAAAGTAAATTAAATATCACAAGTCTTAAATATTAATACACATTTAATTAAAATGTAGGGACAGCAAAATGTTTATCGACGCCTTTAATTAACAGATAGTTCCCCGCTCGGTGTGAATGTTCTCTGGCTGTATGTAATCCGGTTATGCCGCATAAGTGATGGATTTCCATGTTTTTGTCATTTTCACACCAAAGACTTACAAAGAGTTGACATAGAGAATCAATAAACACGGAGTGTGCATGCAGAGGAGTACATGTCTACAATATACACCATGTCTGAAGGGAGACCAGAGGAGTACACGTCTACAATATACACCATGTCTGAAGGAAGACCAGAGGAGTACACGTCTACAATATACACCATGTCTGAAGGAAGACCAGAGGAGTACACGTCTACAATATATACCATGTCTGAAGGAAGACCAGGGGAGTACACGTCTACAATATATACCATGTCTGAAGGGAGACCAGAGGAGTACACGTCTACAATATACACCATGTCTGAAGGGAGACCAGAGGAGTACACGTCTACAATATACACCATGTCTGAAGGGAGACCAGAGGAGTACACGTCTACAATATATACCATGTCTGAAGGAAGACCAAGGGAGTACACGTCTACAATATATACCATGTCTGAAGGGAGACCAGAGGAGTACACGTCTACAATATACACCATGTCTGAAGGAGACCAGAGGAGTACAAGTCTACAATATACACCATGTCTGAAGGGAGACCAGAGGAGTACACGTCTACAATATACACCATGTCTGAAGGAAGACCCGAGGAGTACACGTCTACAATATACACCATGTCTGAAGGAAGACCAGAGGAGTACACGTCTACAATATATACCATGTCTGAAGGAAGACCCGAGGAGTACACGTCTACAATATACACCATGTCTGAAGGAAGACCAGAGGAGTACACGTCTACAATATACACCATGTCTGAATGAAGACCAGAGGAGTACACGTCTACAATATACACCATGTCTGAATGAAGACCAGAGGAGTACACGTCTACAATATACACCATGTCTGAAGGAAGACCCGAGGAGTACAGGTCTACAATATACACCATGTCTGAAGGAAGACCAGAGGAGTGCACGTCTACAATATACACCATGTCTGAAGGAAGACCAGAGGAGTACACGTCTACAATATACACCATGTCTGAAGGAAGACCAGAGGAGTACACGTCTACAATATACACCATGTCTGAAGGGAGACCAGAGGAGTACACGTCTACAATATACACCATGTCTGAAGGAGACCAGAGGAGTACAAGGCTACAATATACACCATGTCTGAAAGAAGATCAGAGGAGTACACGTCTACAATATACACCATGTCTGAAGAAAGAGCAGAGGAGTACACGTCTACAATATACACCATGTCTGAAGGGAGACCAGAGGAGTACACGTCTACAATATACACCATGTCTGAAAGAAGACCAGAAGAGTACACATCTACAATATACGCCATGTCTGAAGTAAGGCCAGGGGAGCACAAGTCTACAATATACACCATGTCTGTAGGGAGACCAGAGGAGTACACGTCTACAATATACACCATGTCTGAAGGAAGACCAGAGGAGTACACGTCTACAATATACACCATGTCTGAAGGGAGGCCACAGTATACTACAGTATACACAGCATTAGGAGGAAGGTCAGAAGAGTACAAGTCTACAATATGTACAGCATCAGATGAGAGGCCAAAAAAGGATGCCAGAAGGGTACATGTCTACAATATGCACAGCATCAGAGGGGAGGCCAGAAGAGTTTAAGTCTACAGTATGCACAGCATCAGAAGGAAGGCCTGCAGGGTACAAGTCTACAATAAACACTATGTCTTAAGGGAGGTCAGAAGAGTATAAGTCTACAATATACCCCATGTCTGAAGGGAGGCCAAAAGAGTACACATCTACAATATGCATAGCATCAGGAAGGAGGCCAGAAGAGTACAAGTCTATAATATGCAGAGTGTCAGAAGAGAGGCCAGAAAAGGATGCCAGAAGGGTACAATTCTACAATAAACACCATGTCTGAAGGGAGGCCAGAAGAGTACAAGTCTACAATATGCACAACGTCAGAAGGGAAGCCAGAAGAGTACACATCTACAATATACACCAAGTCTGAAGGAGGCCAGAAGAGTACAAGTCTACAACATACACCATGTCTGAAGGAGGCCAGAAGAGTACAAGTCTACAACATACACCATGTCTGAAGGGAGACCAGAGGAGTACACATCTATAATATACACCATGTCTGAAGGAAGACCAGAGGAGTACACGTCTACAATATACACCATGTCTGAAGGAAGACCAGGGGAGTACAAGTCTACAATATACACCATGTCTGAAGGGAGACCAGGGGAGTACACGTCTACAATATACACCATGTCTGAAGGGAGGCCAGAAGAGTACAATACTACAATATACACCATGTCTGAAAGAAGACCAGAGGAGTACACATCTACAATATACACCATATCTGAAGGTAGACCAGAGGAGTACACGTCTACAATATACACCATGTCTGAAGGAAGACCAGAAGAGTACACATCTACAATATACACCATGTCTGAAGGAAGACCAGAGGAGTGCACGTCTACAATATACACCATGTCTGAAGGGAGGCCAGAAGAGTACAATACTACAATATACACCATGTCTGAAGGAAGACCAGAGGAGTACACAGCTACAATATACACCATGTCTGAAGGAAGACCAGAGGAGTACACGTCTACAATTTACACCATGTCTGAAGGAAGACCAAGGGAGTACACATCTACAATATACACCATGTCTGAAGGAAGACCAAGGGAGTACACGTCTACAATATACACCATGTCTGAAGGGAGGCCAGAAGAGTACAATACTACAATATACACCATGTCTGAAGGAAGACCAGAGGAGTACACAGCTACAATATACACCATGTCTGAAGGAAGACCAGAGGAGTACACGTCTACAATATACACCATGTCTGAAGGAAGACCAGAGGAGTACAAGTCTACAATATACACCATGTCTGAAGGAAGACCAGAGGAGTACAAGTCTACAATATATACCATGTCTGAAGGAAGACCAGAGGAGTACACATCTACAATATATACCATGTCTGAAGGAAGACCAGAGGAGTACACGTCTACAATATACACCATGTCTAGAGGAAGACCAAAGGAGTACACGTCTACAATATACACCATGTCTGAAAGAAGACCAGAGGAGTACACGTCTACAATATACAACATGTCTGAAAGAAGACCAGAGGAGTACACGTCTACAATATACACCATGTCTGAAAGAAGACCAGAGGAGTACATGTCTACAATATACACCATGTCTGAAGGAAGACCAGGGGAGTACAAGTCTACAATATACACCATGTCTGAAGGAAGACCAGAGGAGTACACATCTACAATATACACCATGTCTGAAGGAAGACCAAGGGAGTACGTGTCTACAACATACACCATGTCTGAAGGGAGGCCAGAAGAGTACAATACTACAATATACACCATGTCTGAAGGAAGACCAGAGGAGTACACGTCTACAATATACACCATGTCTGAAAGAAGACCAGAGGAGTACACGTCTACAATATACACCATGTCTGAAGGAAGACCAGAGGAGTACAAGTCTACAATATACACCATGTCTGAAGGGAGACCAGAGGAGTACACGTCTACAGTATACACCATGTCTGAAGGAAGACTAGAGGAGTACACATCTACAATATACACCATGTCTGAAGGAAGACCAGAGGAGTGCACGTCTACAATATACACCATGTCTGAAGGGAGGCCAGAAGAGTACAATACTACAATATACACCATGTCTGAAGGAAGACCAGAGGAGTACACGTCTACAAAATACACCATGTCTGAAAGAAGGCCAGAGGAGTACACGTCTACAATATACACCATGTCTGAAGGAAGACCAGAGGAGTACAAGTCTACAATATACACCATGTCTGAAGGATGACCAGAGGAGTACACGTCTACAGTATACACCATGTCTGAAGGAAGACCAGAGGAGTACACGTCTACAATATACACCATGTCTGAAGGAAGACCAGGGGAGTACACGTCTACAATTTACACCATGTCTGAAGGAAGACCAAGGGAGTACACATCTACAATATACACCATGTCTGAAGGAAGACCAAGGGAGTACACGTCTACAATATACACCATGTCTGAAGGGAGGTCAGAAGAGTACAATACTACAATATACACCATGTCTGAAGGAAGACCAGAGGAGTACACGTCTACAATATACACCATGTCTGAAGGAAGACCAGAGGAGTACAAGTCTACAATATACACCATGTCTGAAGGAAGACCAGAGGAGTACACGTCTACAATATACACCATGTCTGAAAGAAGACCAGAGGAGTACACGTCTACAATATACACCATGTCTGAAGGAAGACCAGAGGAGTACAAGTCTACAATATATACCATGTCTGAAGGAAGACCAGAGGAGTACACGTCTACAATATACACCATGTCTGAAGGAAGACCAGAGGAGTACAAGTCTACAATATATACCATGTCTGAAGGAAGACCAGAGGAGTACAAGTCTACAATATACACCATGTCTGAAGGAAGACCAGAGGAGTACAAGTCTACAATATATACCATGTCTGAAGGAAGACCAACCATGTCTGAAGGAAGACCAGAGGAGTACACATCTACAATATATACCATGTCTGAAGGAAGACCAGAGGAGTACATGTCTACAATATACACCATGTCTAGAGGAAGACCAGAGGAGTACACGTCTACAATATACACCATGTCTGAAAGAAGACCAGAGGAGTACACGTCTACAATATACACCATGTCTGAAAGAAGACCAGAGGAGTACACATCTACAATACACACCATGTCTGAAGGAAGACCAGGGGAGTACAAGTCTACAATATACACCATGTCTGAAGGAAGACCAGAGGAGTACACATCTACAATATACACCATGTCTGAAGGAAGACCAAGGGAGTACGCGTCTACAACATACACCAAGTCTGAAGGGAGGCCAGAAGAGTACAATACTACAATATACACCATGTCTGAAGGAAGACCAGAGGAGTACATGTCTACAATATACACCATGTCTGAAGGGAGACCAGAGGAGTACACGTCTACAGTATACACCATGTCTGAAAGAAGACCAGAGGAGTACATATCTACAATATACACCATGTCTGAAGGAAGACCAGAAGAGTACACGTCTGCAGACACAGCACTGTGAGACTTTATTGAAGGGCTTTTGAGAACTGGTTGGACAATTTTTCACCGACTTTTTTTGGAATAAGCACTTTACTAATTTGTTTGCACTATTATAAGAAAAACGCATGCTTGCTTGTTAATTATTGACGTTAAAGTTCAGCGCTGTATATTTAGGGTGAAGGAATCTCCAGCTAGTGTCCATGTGTATCCATCCCAGCAGCCTACATTTTATCTAATTTCCTTGTGCAGTTTCTACTTTCATATATAAGGTTCTACAGGGGCAAGACATTATTTGTAGACGTTCAGGCAGACAATGTTGGAGGATGTTGAGAGTTTCCATTTTAGAAGAATTTCTCTTCTTACATTGAAGTTTACATAAAAGACAAATAATTTAAATGATGACCAATTTCCATGCCATCATTGAGACCCAATAATGGCACTGCTGGGTCTAAACCCAAGGTCAGGTCACATCCTTCATTAATAGCATTAACCACTCCCTCCTAGAAGGGGACAGATCCACCCCACCTGAAGTGGTGCTGTGCAGAGTCCAGGAGGAAGGTCCGTCTCTGCTCTGGGTTATTGGTTCTGAAATACATTTTCCCACTTGATTCCTATCTTATACTTTTGGCCATTAACATGTTTTTCTTTTCTCATTTTTAATATTACAGAAAGCTTTGGAATATGAAAATGAAAGTTCCAAAATCCAGGTAAGTGGACAATGCATTATTTTTGTATTTTTAAGGCTGGGTTCACATATGAACCGCATGCGGCTCACAGGTTCACCATTTCAGGTCCGATTTCAGCCCGAATTTTGGGCTGAATTCGGACCTGAAACGGACCAAAAGTCGCACAGCGTTTTTGGGAAAAACGCATCGGACCTGCTGCGGAGATATGTGAACCGGCTCCATAGAGAGCCGGTCAAAATCTCCTGCTATTGCGAATTGGATGCGGGGAACCCACAACCAATTCGCAATGGTGTGAACCCAGCCTACAAGTTAAATGTGCTCAAAATGCATTATACATGAACAGGGACCAGGCTGCATTGTTTATCCACGTATTGGTGGTTCGTGGAATGTAGAGAGGTTTTTGTTAGACATATGCGGTTTGTTTCATTCTGAATTGAAGTTTTTACAAATTTTTCGTTATTCGGAAATTCGAATATATCTGAATTTTCAAATTACAATAGTAAGGAATTTAAACAAATGCAAAATAACGAAACAAAATTTAAGGCAAAATTTGAATTTTAAACGTTTTCGAATCTAATTCAAATAGTTTTCGAATTCAAATAGTTTTCTAATTTGAATAGTTTTCTAATTTGAATCATATTCATCATATTAATTTGAATTTCCCAAGAGAATAAACTAGAGTAGAAAATAAAGGAGTAGAATAGGAAATAATAGACTAGAATAGAAAAGAATTGAATAGAAAATAAAATAATATACTATAATAGGGTAAAACAGAACAGAATAGAAAATAAAAGAATACAAAGGGATAGAATAGAAAATAAAATAATGTAAAAAATAAAAGATGAGCTGGCACACTGGAATCAAGGTTAACCTAACCATGCAGCAATAAAGAAGATTGGACTTGATTCCAGTGTGCCGGCTCATATTTTATTTTTTACACTGGTCTGCTGTTGGAGTGTTGGGAGGACGCTCGCGAAGCCAGAGCACCTGAGGTTGGGTGGAGTACTTGATTGCCTGCTAGCTTCCCCTCACAAGATAGAGCGGTGTATTCTGCTGGCAAGCTTGTATAGAAAATAAAATAATATAATAGAAAATAATATAGTAAAGCAGAACAAAATAGAATAGAAAATAAAAGAACATAATAAAATAGAAGAGAAAATAAAGGAATAGAATAGAAGAAATAGACTAGAATAGACTAAAATAAAAAAGAATAGAATAGAGTGCAAAAAAACAATGGAATAGAAAGAATATAACCATCTTCCAAAATTAAAATTTAAAATAGAATAAGTTTGAATTTGAATAGAACAGAAAAGAATAGAAAATAGAATAAACAATAGAAAAGAATAGAAAGAAACAACAATATAACTGAATAGAATAAATTTGACACTTTGAATAGAATAAATTTGAATTTGGAATAGAATACATTTCAATTTCGAATAGAATAAATTTGAATTTCGAATAGAATAACGTTGAATAAAATAGAAAAGAATAGAGTATAATACAAAAGAAAAGAATAGAACAGAAAATAAAAGAATATAGGATAGAATATAACAATATAATAGAATGGAATAGAAAAAATATGACTAGCTTCCAAAATTCTAATTTC
Source organism: Glandirana rugosa (assembly GCA_018402905.1). Taxonomy (NCBI): domain Eukaryota; kingdom Metazoa; phylum Chordata; class Amphibia; order Anura; family Ranidae; genus Glandirana; species Glandirana rugosa. The sequence goes on from BLSH010146564.1 coordinate 71,681, forward strand.
AAATAGAATGAATTTGACTTCGAATGGAATTCGAATCGATTAGAATTTTCCGCCTTCTACCGCATTTGGAAAATTCAAAATTGCTTTGTATTCAAATAAGTGAAATTAATTCCGAAAACAAATTAAATGAATTTAACTAAATTAATTTATGCAAATGCCGAATCAAAACAAAACTAAACAAACATTTTCGTTATGCACGTGTCTAGTTTTTGTCCCTACTTATATTTCAATGGCAGTTAGAAGGAGAAAGCAGAACCCGCAACTTGACTTTGCTCGGCAAATTTCCTGTCTTTTTTGTTTCTCAGCTTTTCATAAACAAGGTCCCTGTCGGTTACCCGGTATTGGTCGGAATATAACGATGACGGGTGATCTGTCTTTTAGGTTGAAAATCCTGAGTCAGAAAAAAATGTTCTGGATCCACAAAGTGAGCTGCTCGGGAACTGAACCCCACCTGGCTAACTGCAACGTGCAGATTTCCCCCAAGACCCCCAAACATCCATGCAGGAATGGGATGCACGCCATAGCGAAATGCGTCGCTCCACCTACCTCTGCCAATGGAAATGGAAATAACTTCAAAAAAGCTTTTAGGACTATGGTAAGTAAGAGTGGCATGAAAACCAATAACTGTCATGTCTTTACACAGCACAGTTATGGCCGATGTACACCAGCATCAGGGAAGTCAACATTCTCCATTTATTAGGGGTTCAAGTGCTGGCGTAAAAACGTGATGGGCTTGTATTGGTTAATGGAGTTGTACTAGCTAATCAGCTCAGTAGTTGGCTGCTTCGATCCTTTCCTTGAAATATGCATGACACACATGTAGGTGGGGCCTATATTAGGCACCTTATTTGGGAGGAATCGCTCTCATACCAGCATTTAAAACCCTGATGAAGGGGGAATATTGTAGCCCCAAAAGGAGTTGATTTGGACTTTATAACTAAATAAATTCTCTTGATGTGGCACTCTTGTTTTCTCTATATCTACAGTAACTGTATCCACTTGAGGTGCTCTTGAGGACCTTTTCGTGCCAGAGAGCAGTCTTAGCAGAGTCATCCTACAATACAGGGAATAAAGATGTGGTGGTGTCAGGGGTGAGGCTTGGAGACAAAAGCTATAGCACTAGAAGGGCTCCTATGGACTAGCAAGATAAATACACAAGTAGGTCACCCTAGCAGATGATGCGGGCTCACCCGGGGTGTGGGGTTAGGGTTGCCACCTGTCCAGGATTCACCCGGACAGTCCGGGTTTCAGACTGCCTGAAACCCGGACACATTATTCATACTGGACTGTGGCTTCTCAGGAGGGTTGCTGGCTGCAGTTGTCTAAGCTGAGAGTGTCTGTTCCACTCTCTTTCACATTGCCCAAAGCCAGCACTAACAATGGCGGGGGGGGGGGGGGGGGGGGGGGGGGGGGGGGGGGGGGGGGGGGGGGGGGGGGGGGGGGGGGGGGGGGGGGG
>BLSH010146564.1:116179-134815 GCA_018402905.1 Glandirana rugosa
ATTCATGGGGGGATGTGGTATTCATGGAGGAGTGATATTCGTGGAGTGGGGTGGTATTCATGGGGGGTGTAGTATTCATGGGGTGGGGTGGTATTCATGGAGGGTGTGGAATTCACGGGGGTGTGGTATTCATGGGGGAGGTGGTATCCTTAAGGTGTGGTATGTTTCCCTGCAGCCAGGCTGGGGGAGAACCAGGTCATGTGACAGCTGTGTATTGATTAGGGCAGTGGTTCTCAACTCCGGTCCTCAGGACCCACCAACAGGCCAGATTTTAAGTATTACTTTGGGGAGATGCAGACTAGAATACTGCAATCACTGAGCAGCAAATTATATCACCTGTGATGTATTTCAGTTATCCTGCAAACCTGGCCTGTTGGGGGGTCCCGAGGACCGGAGTTGAGAACCACTGGATTAGGAGAAGGGTACTTAGATGCTTTTTTTAATAAATACCAATTACAGAGCCGTCATCCACATACAGAAATAGAGGTGACAATGTAAATTACACAGAGCGTGTTTAGTATCACTTTGAGGTTTGTTACGTTCTCTACTGTTGTTGGTTTCTTGTATTTTCCATGATGGATGAATATAGAGAGAGTAAGAATAGATGGAAATGATGAAATATTTCAGAGCCATGGGTCTTTACATTTCCTCCGTTGTCCCTTTAACCCCCCAGCACAGATCCCTGTAAAGTGGTATCTTGGCTTCGCCCAGTAATTAGCTCACACATTGCCGAACAAGAGCTTCAATTATGTTTTTTTCATCCCTCTTATAGCCTCACCGCAGTGTCTCTTTCCATAGAGGACCACGTGAGGCCACCACCACCACCACCACCATCATCATCATCATCATGGTCCTTGTAGGTTATCATTTTGTTCTATTCTTTCCCTGTTCAGACATTACCACAGCATTGAAGTCTTCACCCACTATGACCTCCTCAATATGAATGGTTCCAAAGTAGCTGAAGGACACAAAGCTAGCTTCTGCCTGGAAGACACACGTTGTGGAAAAGGTAAGTTAATGTAAAAGGTTTACAACGCACATCATGCAGATTACAAGGAAAGTTGAGGTACAGAAAGTATGAAGGCCGACACTGCTGAGCTCTGCCTATGAGAACGTTGGTTGGCTGTGGTGGTAAATCCCATGGCTTTGGTATTTACTGACTTGGAAGAAGCACAAAGAGCTTGAGTTCTGAGTTCAATCACCGCAAAATTGTTTTGGATCAATGACTCTAAAAGTACTGAAGCCAGACATAGCCAGGCAACTAGTATTTCTAGAGGGAGCACAGCAGTGGCAGCCTATGTAGATCACTCATAAGAGATTTTTAGGTTCTTCTACAAAGTTAAAGTGTTAAAAAACCCACAACAGTAAAATCAGTCTGTATATGCAGTAAAGCCTGCTTGTTATACTCACTGTGGAACCTAAGGGGTTAATCCTCTGCATTGTGTAAAAAGGCTGTTTGATCCTGACATCTCTGATCTTCCCCTTCTTCCACTGTCCCCAATCCATCTCCTGATAGAACAGAGCCCTAGGAGGCACTCTGCACATGCTCAGTTTGGTGTATATGGCTAGAGCTTTTTTTTTCTTGGGAGAGTGCATGTGATCAGCAGAGGGCCAATCAGCACTGTGCAGACAGAGGGGAGTCACCGTTCACTCCACAGGAACCGGTGGCCGTTCCTTCAGATACTTGCACCAGTGATGTCATTAGCTGCAGGTAATGTATATATCTCCTAAACAATGCACGTTTCAGAGATATTTACACTACCTATAGGTAAATGTCAGCAGGGGAAGTTTGCTTCCTGTTTAACCAGTGCTTGGCCAGACACTGATAGAAGTTACAAGACTGCTATATACTGCTGATAAGAAAAGGTATTTAGCAGTTTATATTTACTAAAATAATTGCATTTCCATGTTCTGTGTACTGTGGGAGACCGGATATAGTGAATGCAGGGTCCTGGGGAGAGCAGATATAGTGACTGCAGACTCCTGGGGAGAACAGATATAGTGAATGCAAGGTCCTGGGGAGAGCAGATATAGTGACTGCAGGCTCCTGGGGAGAGCAGATATAGTGACTGCAGGCTCCTGGGGGAGAGCAGATATAGTGACTGCAGGCTCCTGGGGAGAGCAGATATAGTGACTGCAGGCTCCTGGGGAGAGCAGATATAGTGACTGCAGGCTCCTGGGGAGAGCAGATATAGTGACTGCGGGCTCCTGGGGAGAGCAGATATAGTGACTGCAATCTCCTGGGGAGAGCAGATATTGTGACTGCAGGCTCCTGGGGAGAGCAGATATAGTGACTGCAGACTCCTGGGGAAAGCAGATATAGTGACTGCAGACTCCTGGGGAGAGCAGATATAGTGAATGCAGGCTCCTGGGGAGAGCAGATATAGTGACTGCAGTCTCCTGGGGAGAGCAGATATAGTGACTGCAGACTCCTCTGGAGAGCAGATATAGTGACTGCAGGCTCCCGAGGAGAGCAGATATAGTGACTGCAGGCTCCTGGGGAGAGCAGATATAGTGACTGCAGGCTCCTAGGGAGAGCAGATATAGTGACTGCAGGCTTCTGGGGAGATCAGATATAGTGACTGCAGGCTTCTGGGGAGAGCAGATATAGTGACTGCAGGCTCCTGGGGAGAGCAGATATAATGCCTGCAGGCTCCTGGGGAGAGCAGATATAGTGAATGCAGGCTCCTGGGGAGAGCAGATATAGTGAATGCAGGCTCCTGGGGAGAGCAGATATAGTGACTGCAGGCTCCTGGGGAGAGCAGATATAGTGACTGCAGGCTCCTGGGGAGAGCGGATATAGTGACTGCAGGCTCCTGGGGAGAGCAGATATAGTGACTGCAGGCTCCTGGGGAGAGCGGATATAGTGACTGCAGGCTCCCGGGGAGAGCAGATATAGTGACTGCAGGCTCCTGGGGAGAGCGGATATAGTGACTGCAGGCTCCTGGGGAGAGCAGATATAGTGACTGCAGGCTCCCGGGGAGAGCAGATATAGTGACTGCAGGCTCCCGGGGAGAGCAGATATTGTGACTCTCTTCCACTTTAAATGTAGCAACCCCTGTTACAATATACACATGGTTTTGTAGAGGATTTGACTGTTGCTTCAATATTCACACTATTTATATTAATATTAATACACTTCAATTGTTCATCAAATATATAGTTGTACGGTGAAGCCTTAAGTCAACATGTTTCTCATTATTAGCTTCCTCAGGACGCACGGGGATTCAGCAGCAAACACTAAATGTACAAAAAAAAAACAATAAAAATCCCATATAATATATTAATACCATACAAAATCAACAATAATAACCATTAATAATGTGTATCCCAATAAAGGTGAAGCACCTTGTTCATGTGTGTGTAGGTAGCATAGGGGCTCCCCTGGAGCAGGCACCGGAGTGAAAGAAAGCCAGGTGGACAACAGATAATGAGGCAACTTGTTATAGTTTCAATATAAGAACAATTTCTATGCAAAACTTTATATGCAGCCTTTCTGCATAGAAATCGTTCTTATATTGAAATTATTACACCATTAGGACAAGTTGCCTCACTCTTTGTTCTCCACCTGCATTTCTTTTGCTCTGGTGGCCCACCCTAGAGGAGCACCTATGCTATCTTGACACACATGAACAAGGTGCTTCACCTTTATTGGGTTACACATTAATAATGGGTATTATTGTTGATTTTGTATTATATTTATACTGTATATTATACGTGATTTTTACTGTTGTTTTTTTGTATATTTAGTGTGTGCTGCTGAATTCTCATGCGTCCTGAGGAAGCTAAGAAAGAGAAACGTGTTAACTCATGAGGACTCACGACTTCACCATACAACTATATATTTATGAATAGTGTGGATAGTGAGTGAGCAGTCAAATTCACTACAAAATCCTGTGTATATTGTTTTTAATTGTTATTTTGGCTTGGGATATAAGCTGTTTCAATACGGTTGTAAATAAAGTTGACATTTTATGAATTATTGTTCAGTTTCTTTTCATTGCCAGTAAAGTCCATCATTTTTTGTTCTTCTCTATGGATGTACCCTATTGGTCAGTTGTTGGCATTTTCAGAAGTTAGGGCGCGGGTGGTGTCATTTCAATCTACATTTTGTAGCCAAGTGCCAGAGAGCGGAAGTCCTCACAATGGGTCTATGACTTGAAGCAGAATGTCAGAAATGTATCTACCTGTAGGTCATGGGTAGGCAACCTGCGGCCCTCCAGCTGTTGCAGAACTACAAGTCCCATCATACCTCTGGGAGTAATTGTGACTGCCAGCCTTGCAATGCCTCATGGGAAATGTAGTTCCACAACAGCTGGAGGACCACAGGTTGCCTACCCCTGCTGTAGGTGCTCAGCAGGAATAGTTTAATGAAGGACTGATGAAGGTGCAGCTGTTAGAAGCTTTGCCATAGAGGAGTCTATAGCAGCCCTTACATTGGACTAAAATGGCTACTGACACAATGGGGTTGACTTACTAAAACTGGAGAGTGCAAAATGTGGTGCAACTCCGCATAGAGACCAATCGGCTTCCAGGTGTTATTGTCAAGACTTCATTGAAGGAGCTGAAATTAGAAGCGGATTGGCTACCGTGCAGATTTTGCACTCTCCAGTTTTGGTAAATCAACCCCAATATGTCAAAATACAGGGTGGGCCATTTATATGGATACACCTTAATAAAATGGGAATGGTTGGTGATAGTAACTTCCTGTTTGTGGCACATTAGTATATGTGAGGGGGGAAACTTTTTAAGATGGGTGGTGACCATGGCGGCCATTTTGAAGTCGGCCTTTTTGAATCCAACTTTTGTTTTTTCAATAGGAGGGTCATGTGACACATCAAACTTATTGGGAATTTCACAAGAAAAACAACGGTGTGTTTGGTTTTAACGTAACTTTATTCTTTCACGAGTTATTTACAAGTTTCTGACCACTTATAAAATGTGTTCAATGTGCTGCCCATTGTGTTGGATTGTCAATGCAACCCTCTTCTCCCACTCTTCACACACTGATAGCAACACCGCAGGAGAAATGCTAGCACAAGCTTCCAGTATCCGTAGTTTCAGGTGCTGCACATCTCGTATCTTCACAGCATATGGTTTTTTTCATGGTTTTTATGGTCAATAAAAACCAATACCGGGTGAGCTTCTCCTTCCAGGAGGTACCGCCATTCCTCCAAAGCCGACTTGATGGTCAGCAATTCCCTATCACCGACATCATAGTTCCAGCAAAGTGGTGCACCACCACATTATGGGTGTCAGGTCCGAGCATTCCTAGATGAACTGTTTCCTGGAAAGTGGATTGGTCGTCGTGGGCCAGTTGAATGGCCCCCAAGGTCTCCCGATCTGACCCCCTTAGACTTTTATCTTTGGGGTCATCTGAAGGCAATTGTCTATGCTGTGAAGATACGAGATGTGCAGCACCTGAAACTACGGATACTGGAAGCCTGTGCTAGCATTTCTCCTGCGGTGTTGCTATCAGTGTGTGAAGAGTGGGAGAAGAGGGTTGCATTGACAATCCAACACAATGGGCAGCACATTGAACACATTTTATAAGTGGTCAGAAACTTGTAAATAACTCATGAAAGAATAAAGTTACGTTAAAACCAAGCACACCGTTGTTTTTCTTGTGAAATTCCCAATAAGTTTGAGGCGTCACATGACCCTCTTCCTATTGAAAAAACAAAAGTTGGATTCAAAATGGCCGACTTCAAAATGGCCGCCATGGTCACCACCCATCTTGAAAAGTTTCCCCCCTCACATATACTAATGTGCCACAAACAGGAAGTTAATATCACCAACCATTCCCATTTTATTAAGGTGTATCCATAGAAATGGCCCACCCTGTACAATGTAAACAAAGAAGTATATATTTTACATAAAAGTAATTGTATACTTTTTAAACTATGTTTCCAAGTAACGATGTTCAATGTGCAGGAATCCAGAAGCGCTATGAGTGCGCCAACTTTGGTGAACAAGGAATAACAGTGGGCTGCTGGGATACCTACCGCCATGACATTGACTGCCAGTGGATAGACATTACAGACGTCGGTCCCGGGGACTACATTTTCCAGGTGAGGAAAAGCCAGAAGGGTTTGCCGCGTGGGTTTATGGTGAATGTACGGCGCTGGAAGTGTTTTGGGCCCCCCCAGAAATGTTTTCTTTTGTTTCCATTATTGTAGCAGTAAATGGATGCATGGAATAGGGGTACTCCCTCCTGGCTGCACCGAATGCATGGTGGGGGTACTGTGGATGATCATCATGGATTTACTGCATTATTTTATTTAAATGAAGCTTTGTATCCAAATATCACTGTTATTCCTATTCTGTTTCTAGACCAGTTGTTCTCAACCAGGGTGCCATCAAAGTATGTTATGGCATCCCTGACAATGGCGTAACACATACACTGTGTGAAAAGTGGCACGTTTCATGATGCCACATGTATGAGTTTTTGCTGGAAGGGTCCTCGATCATGCAACTCAGTATAGTGACTGAGCTGTCACCAACATCTCCTTGACCAGTGGTATTTTTTTTTTTTGGGGGGGGGGGGGCAAACAGCAGTGCACATCCAGCTCCCCCGGTCAGGCCACCCGCATCTCCCCCCCGGTCTGTTGGTCACCCAGCCGCAACACTTACCCCAGCTTCCCTCCAGGCGGCCAGCTTGCCCTGCTTCTCCTTCCTCCTCCTCCCAGCAGCCAGCTTCTCCTTGGGCTTCCCTCCAGGCGACCGGCTTGCCCTGCTTCTCCTCCCTCCTCCTCCCAGCAGCCAGCTTCTCCTCGGGCTTTCCTCTGGGCGACCGGCTTCTCCTGCGTCTCCTCTCCTTGTGTCTCCTTCTTCCTCCTTCCTTTCGGCCAATCGAGAATGGGTCTCAGGACCCTCTTCCTGATTGGTCAGGAGGAGAATTAGTGTGACAATGGCGAATATTCATTCGCTATTGTCACACAACTGGGTGGGCTTCAGACGCAGTGCTCTGTGCCCCAAGCCCACCCTATCTTGAAGCCTATAAGAGCCTCCGGCTCTAATCACGTGTTTCAAAAAAAAAAAAGAAGAAGCACCCCCCCCCCCATTGGAATCCTTGCATCCGGCGCCCTGCTTGTAGATTAGGCTCTGGACCCATGGATAAGGAAGGGGGGGGCGCCCATGTTCCCCTTATGGACGGGCCTCCACTGTCCTTGGCTCAGATTAACAATTGGGAGCCAGTAAGACCAACTCCTGATCACATGGTCACTGTTAGAACCAAGCACAGTAATAACCCACCCCTGTATGGTTTCTTCTCTGTGAGATTAAAAAAAAAACATAGAATGGACTTGATTTACGAAAAGCAAATAGACTGTGCACTCTGCATGTGCAGTTGCTCCAATCGTGTGCAACCAAAAAAAAAGAAGAGGAGGTATCTATTTGAGAAAAGTAGTCTTCACTTGGGACACCTCCAGCTTTAGCATAATTGTTAAGGCTGCTGTGACGGTGAAGGCTGAGAAACGCTGATCTAGACCAGAACCGAGAAGAAGGAATGTATCGGAGATCCCTACAGATGTGGCATTGTTGTTGACCTTCCTGATCCATTGTTACAATAACAATTGAAAATTGGCTGAATGAACAATGCAATATTTACTTTGGTCGTCCATGGACTGATAGCTCATAAAAAAGATTGAAATTAGAATAATTATATTATATTTTCATTCATCTTTGTTAGTTTAAAAAAATTGCCTGCAGATTGAAGTCAGAAGGTCATTTGTATGGATATAAATGAACACAATGTCTTGATTGGTAATTATATTGTATCAGTTCTATCCAACTAGAGGGTTTCAAACTCGATTTCATTGTGGGCTGCAACAACAGTATGGTTGCCTTTAAAAGAGGTGCGCTGGGCACAGAGTGCAGGGTCAAGAGGTGCACTGTGTACAGAGTGCAGGGTCCAGGGGCGCTTCACATACAGAGTGCAGGGTCCAGGGGTGCACTACTTCCAGAATGCTGGGCTCAGGTGTGCACTACGTACTGAGTGCAGGGTCCAGGGGTGCTCTACATACAGAGTGCAGGGTCCAGGGGTGCACTATGTACAGAGTGCTGGGCTCAGCTGTGCCCAACATACAGAGTTCTGGGTCCAGGGGTGCGCTGTGTACAAAATGCAAGATCCAGGGGTGGGCCACATACAGAGTGCTGGGTCCAAGGGTGGGCTGCGTACAGATTGCTGGGTCCAGGGGTAGGCTACGTACAGAGTGCAGTGTCCAGGGGTGGGCTATGTACAGAGTGCAGGCTCCAGGGGTGCACTGCATACAGAGTGCAGGGTTTAAGTGTGCGCTACATACCAAGTGCAGGGTCAAGGGGTGAACTATGTACAGAGTGCTGGGCTCAGGTTTGCACTACTTACAGAGTGCAGGGTCCAGGAGTGCGCTACATACAGAGTGCAGAGTTTAAGTGTGCACTACATACCAAGTGCAGGGTCAAGGGGTGAACTATGTACAGAGTGCTGGGCTCAGGTTTGCACTACTTACAGAGTGCAGGGTCCAGGAGTGCGCTACATACAGAGTGCTGGGATCAGGGGTGCACTGTGTACAAAGTGCAAGGTCCAGGAGTGTACCACGTACAGAGTGCTGGGTCCAGGGGTGGGCTACGTACAGAGTGCAGGGCCCAGCGGTGCGCTATGTACAGAGTGCAGGGTCCAGGGGTGCACTACATACAGAGCACTAGGCTTAGGTGTGCGCTACATACCAAGTGCAGGGTCCAGGGGTGAAATACGTACAGAGTGCAGGGTCCAGGGGTGCGCTATGTACAGAGTGCAGGGTCCATGGGTAAACTATGTACAGAATGCCAGGTCCAGGGGTGCGATGTGTGCAACGCCCCTCCCCAAAGCTTCCTTGCATCTCTCCCTCCTACCTGGCCTCTCTGTGTAGACGGCTCTGCCTCTGTCACTGCCATAGAAGGCGGGAGTGGAGGGTGAGAGCTGGTGGCGGCGGAATAGTTCCTCCACGTTCTGGCTGCAAGGGCCACAGGACAAGGCCTGGTGGGGTGGATTTGGCCCGTGGGCCTTGTGCTTGATATATGTGATCCAGAGTGTTCCTTCCATATACTGCAGCTGTGTACAAATATCAGACAACAGTCCAAGCTTTTTCAGCAAAAACGCGGTTTGCTTTACAAACTTGACAAAAAAAAAAGGACAATTGTGATGGAGGACGATTGGGAGACCTTTGCTATAAATTATAAAAAAAGAGTAATGTAATAATATATAGGATGCATTTTGTAAAATCCATTCTGCACAGCTGGACTCGGAGTCCACATCCAACATTTTACCTATTTCCCAATACACCGATAAATCTTCCAATTTTATGACGATGTAGCGTTTTTTTTTCTGTTAGTTTGCAAGTTAGATCAAATAAATATGACCAAAACCTTATTTTACCGGCTGTGTCCCCAGCAGCACATAACTCTTCATAAATCTATAGTCATTACCTACAATGTCACCGGGGTAAAGATACAATTCATGGCGCGGCTGTTTGATATATAACTGGCACATTAGCGGAATGCTGTACACGCTGACCTTGGGTCGAAGGTTTACAGTCTTATTAGCTCATTCGGTGCATCCAGCAGATTGTGTGAATGAAAGCTCTATAGAGTCTATTAGACTTTTGGAATTTTATGTTCTGGCAGCTTTCAGAAGTTGTAAAATGAATAATGTATTTCTCCTATCTATTCCTTATAATATATATAATAGGTCATTCTGAACCCCAAATTTGAAGTGGCGGAATCGGATTTCAGGAACAATGTGATGAGGTGTCGGTGTAAGTATGACGGGAAGAAGATCTGGATGCACAGCTGTCACACAGGTGAGGATGACTCCCAGCTAGGAGTGTGATTGGAAGAAAAATCCTACATGGATGTTATTTAATGTGTGCAATGCTACCCCCACAAGAGCCGGCTGAATTTAACTGGTTCTTTCTCAAACAGTACAGAGGCCGCCAACCACCCAAGCAACAGTCCATTCCCTCTGACTTCAATAAACAGTCTAGGGCAGTGGTCTCCAAACTGAGGCCCTTTTCTTGCTTTTATCTGGTCCTTGGGGCATTATTCCCCCCACTGTCAGCAAAAGTGGAGCAAAGCTCCTGCCACTGACACCGACAATGGGGCACTAGTCCTCTCACAAACACCAACCATGGCACACTATTCCTCCCATTGATATCAATGATGGGGCACTATTTCTCTCACTGACATTAATGATGGGGCACTATTTCTCCCACTGACAACCAAGGTAGGGGCACTATTCCTTCCCCCGCTACCAATGATGGGGCACTATTTCTCTCACTGACATTAATGATGGGGCACTATTTCTCCCACTGACAACCAAGGTAGGGGCACTATTGCTTCCCCTGCTACCAATGATGGGGTACTATTTCTTCCACTGACAATCAATGAGACACTATTCCTCCCACTGTTACCAATGATGGGGCACTATTCCTCCCACTGACAACCAAAGATGGGGCACTATTCCTCCCACTGACAACCAAAGATGGGGCACTATTCCTCCCACTGACACTAATGATGGGGCACTATTCCTCCCACTAACAACCAATGGTGAAGCACTATTCCTTCCCCTGCTACCAATGCTGGGGCACTATTCCTCCCACTAATACCAATGATGGGGCACTATTCCTTCAACTGACACCAATGATGGGGCACTATTCCTTCCACTAATACCAATGATGGGGCACTATGCCTTCAACTGACACCAATGATGGGGCACTATTCCTCCCACTGACACCAATGATGGGGCACTATTCCTCCCACTGACAACCAATGATAAGGCACTATTCCTCCCTCTGGTACCAATGATGGGTTACTATTGCTCCCACTGACACCAATGATGGGGTACTATTCCTCCCACTGACAACCAACAATGGGGCACTATTCCTCCCACTGACAACCAACGATGGGGCACTATTCCTCCCACTGACAACCAATGATGGGGCACTATTCCTCCCACTGACATCAGTGATGGGGCACTATTCCTCCCACTGACACCAATAATGGGACCCTATTCCTCCCACTGACACAGATGATGGGACACTATTCCTCCCACTGATACCAATGATGGGGTACTATTCCTTCCACTGACACCAATGATGGGGCACTATTCCTCCCACTGATGCCAATGATGGGGCACTATTCCTCCCACTGACAACCAACTTTGGGGCACTATTCCTCCCACTGACAACCAATGATGGGGCACTATTCCTCCCACTGATACCAATGATGGGGTACTATTCCTCCCAGTGACACCAATGATAGGGCACTATTCCTCCCAATGACACCAATGATGGGGCACTATTCCTCCCAATGACACCAATGATGGGGCACTATTCCTCCCTCTAATACCAATCATGGGGCATTGTTACATCCCACTGATGCCAGCAGGACATTTTCTTCTCCCACTGGCCACAGTCTGACCCCCCTAAATTGTGAAGGACGGCACACTAGCCCTTTGTTTAGAAAGTTTGGAGACCCCTGGTTTAGGGGATGTCTTTTTATGATTTATTACTTGTAGAACTGGTAACAGGAGAGGGTTGGGGACACACTTCATTACTCTAGGCTTCTCTGGACAGTCTATATTTCGGGGACAGAGGATGGTGGCCAGAAGTGAGACATTCTAAGTGCTCTCTCAGTGAGAACTACCACTGGCACTTATTGCCCCAAAGATAAAACAGCACACAGTTACCAGGCTCTTGAAGCTCAGGTCAGTGCTCACAATGTAACATGACAGCTGTACTATTCTTTCTCCAGCTCTTTTTTTTGGCTGCAGGAAAGCTAATCACTTCTAGCTGCCACTGGACACTCTTCAGCGAGGGAGAGGTCAATGCAATGCCACAGGACAGCCGCACACCTTCCTGTTTCCCCCGAGCACTCTCCGTGAGCTCTCCAGACTAGATCCTTAGGTGAAGTCCCTTAGCTAGCTCCAAGATACTTAAGAATAGGCCCCCCAGTTCTACCGCAGCTGGGGCCTTGATTATTCAGCAAACTCCAGCAGAACTGCCTCAAAGGGGAAGCAACCTCTATGATGGTGGAACTCCCCCCCCCAGGACACAACCTGGCTGCCCCAGACCCCAAAATGTTTATGTTCTCCTTAGCCACCTACTAGGCACACCTTGGAGGTTGGCTGCAGCACAATAAATATTCAAGCTGTTCATTTGACTCTCTCAGCTCTATGTTCTAGAAACCTCCAGAAGGGAGGGGGAAACAGTCAAGCCTTAAACCTGTGAGATCTAGAGCAGCCCAAAAAAATCAATAGCTGCTCCTATAATAACAGAGGAGCCAAAAAGAACTACATTTGCCTGACATCCTATCAGGATAGTATAGTAGAACCCTATCTAGGAGGGTGCTACATGTGTTAGCTGATTTTACTAAAATGTTGTATACTCTGCATAAAGTCTGTGATACTTAGATACCCATTTACAATGGATTGTGTTATATGCACTCCAATCTGTGCACTGCAAATTTAAAACCGTTTCATTTAAATTGAACCTGTTTTCACCTGTAGCCCTCTTTTTGGGGGTATGAGAAATGGCCCTTCTGAAATACCTCAACTTCTATTGTACTAAACCTGTAGATAAATAGGAGAACCAGAACTTATGCTGACTGGAAGAGTGGGATTGATAATAAAGTTGGCAGTACCACCACCTAGGACAGTGCCTCCTGCCCAGGACAAGGTCTCCCACCTGGGGCAGGGTCTCCCACCTAGGACAGGACCTCCCACCCAGGACAGGTCCTCCCACCTAGGGCAGGCCTTCTCACCCAGGACAGGGCTCCCACCCAGGACAGGGCCCCCACCCAGGGCAGGGCTCCCACCCAGGATACGGTCTCCCACTCAGGACAGGGTCTCCCACCCAGCACAGGCCCTTCCACCTAGGACAGGCCCTTCCACCTAGGACAGGCCCTTCCACCCAGGACAGGGCTCCCACCCAGGACACTGTCTCCCACCCAGGACAGGCCCTCCCACCTAGGACAGGCCCTCCCACCCAGGACAGGGTCTCCCACCTAGGACAGGGTCTCCCACCTAGGACAGGCCCTCCCACCTAGGACAGGCCCTCTCACCTAGGACAGGCCCTCCCACCTAGGACAGGGCCCCCACCCAGGACAGGGCTTCTGTAAACAGAGGGGATTCCCTTCCTGGGAAATTAATCAGAAATTGAATCAAAGTCATTGGGAGCAGAAGAACTATGACAACCAGCATATAACATCAATCATGAGCATATAGATGTGCACAAGTATAGAGATAATAAAAGATTTATATAAGAAGAGTAAGAAGGGATTAATAACAGTAACAATAACAATAACAATAACAGGTAATATCAGCAAAGGGTCTAATAGGAGTCCTAGTGGAATTGTGGCCATATACCCGGGTATATATAGTTAATAACCAGACAAGCAATTGTGCTGCAAGTTTGAAAATTACTTGCTAAGCTATTGCTAGACTTGCCAGGCTTCACAAGTTTGTTGCACAATTGCAATAAGTCCGCATTGCATGACTCCAGGTCAACTTTCTTTGCAAATGTAGCGGTCTCCCCAACCTCCAAAGGCCTAATGGTGACCTCCAGAGTCGGGGAGGGCTGACATTCCTCCTCAGGGTGCAGGTTACTAGGCATGGTGGGTGTAGTGCAAGGTGGAATGAGGGGTGCCAGTCACTTTTAAAAATGAACAAAGAGAGTTTTATTTCTCTTAACAGGAACAAAGGGGGGAGGGTTAGGGCAGGGGTTGTACACCCTGTCCTCAAGTACCCCCAACAGGCCATGTTTGCAGGTTTTCCTTTATCTTTAAATCACAGTCAATGGCTCGGTATTTTGGACAGCTATTTTATCTAAGAGAAATTCCCAAAACATGGCCTGTTGGGGGTACTTGAGGACAGGGTTGAGAACCACTGGGTTAGGGAACAGGACACCCTTAGGCAAATGCAATAGCAAATTGGCAGACTCCACAGACAAAATGTAGAACTGGGCAGACAGAAATACAGAAAAAGGGCCTTTAAAGTGGAGTTCCACCCACATTTAGAACTCCTCACCATACAGTTCTAATGTGGGCATTAAAAACGAGTTGGCATAGCTTTTTTTTTTTTTTTTAGTCACTTACCTTGTATTTGAATGCAGCAATTCTTTATCTTGTAGCAACTGTTGTCTCCTATAGCAACAACTTCACTCACAGTATCCCACTGTAAATCTTCAAGCTTAGCTCCCAGAACCTTCTATACTCCTCAAGCTTCACTCACAGCTACCCGCTGTAGTCTTCAGGCTTAGCTCGTAGTCTCTCACTAGACTTCTTGGACTCCCAGTTACCTGCTGGATTCCCAAGCTCTTCTCACAGCTACCCGCTGTATTCTTCAACCTGCACCCTAGCTACCCCCTCGGTTCCTGGACACACAGCTACCCAATGGATCCATCTGGCTTGACTCACAGCTACCCGCCATACTCCTCCAAGCTTTACTCACAGCTACCCGCTGTATTCCTGGATGAGTCTCTACTAAAGCTTTCCCACTTACTTCACTGTCCCCGGTTGGTGAAGCATCTGCTCTGGTACTCCTTCAGAACTCCATCCCTTCTGCACTTGCCTCCGGTAACAGGAGTGGTCCTCCCTCTGGCAACTGCTCCTCCTTTACCTCTGGCAATGAACTGGCTCCCCTCTGGCTGAGCCTCTGCACACGTAGCTAGATTTCAGGCCTAACCCTCAGCTGCTGCTCCGCACACATCCCCCCCCCCGCCAGGCCGCAGCCTGGGGTGGAAAGAACCCCGATCACCTGACTCCTTCTAAATAAATAGACTACCCCAGCAATCTCAGCAGCCAAAGAAAACTCCTGCTGATTGGCTGAGACAACATATTTACTCATAACCTGAATTCACTGTAATCTATCATCCTAATGCCAAAGGCAGCAGTGCCACCTATTGACAAAAGAGAGAGACTACACATTAAACTCAGGCTTAGGACAGAAATCAGTGGATCAAAGACTACAAATTAACCAGGCTAGTTACCACCTAGCACAGCTAAATTTATTTGCAGCCCTATTTAGGATAAGGGTGCTACACAAACATTCTGCAAGTCTGCTGCAAGTTCTGGTTCAGTTATGTTGTGCAATGGTCATCCCACCACAGGGGTCACTGTGACAGAATTTTCATGCTGTAGACTTGCAGAGCTCTTGCTGTAGACTCACCACCGCAACTTTGCTCTTGCTAAAGACTTGCCATGCAAATTTGCTACAAATTGGAAAAGTGCCATTTATAACTTGTCCTTCAAGTGAACAACCTGCCAGTGAAAATGTGCAGCAAGTTAACAGACTTACAATTCAACACTGTCACGGCAAGTTATCCTTGTTATCAGGGTAATAGATTTATCTCCAGATGAATGTTGCAGCAAAGTCCAGTTATAGGGGCCCCTGAGGATGATGCGGCACCTGTCTTTGTGTCAGAGATCTGATGACAAGATCAGCAGTCACAGGGGTGGGGGGGGGGGGGGGAGGATCCTCCAACTGTTGGCCAACCAGCCTGGAATGGAGCTTCTTACTGGCAGGGACTGTGGTTTGGTACTGGAACCTCCGTAATGGAAACTCATGGACTGGCTTGAGCTCAACCCCCCCCAACAAGATTCACCCAAAAGGGTTTAGTCGTAGAAGTTTATGATTAAGCCCTTTCATGTGAAATCCATTAGAGGGGTGTGTCTCATAGGAAGGAGATTGAGCTAAAGCCAGTCTGTGGCTTTCCCTTATGGTGGTTAACATTAACAGCGTGCCGGCCTCATTCTAATACTTGGTGCTTTAAATGTATGTTGTTTTAAATGCAAGAAGTTCAAGTACCTGAATGTGATCTGGTATCAGCCTAATGCAATCCTCTAAACAGCAGAGCTCAGGATGGGAGAAGCAAAGCAGCACAAGAAGCCAATCAGTTGTGTGCTAATAACGGATATGCTGATAGGAGTAGAGAGCAGAGTACCAGAGAGATGAGCTCATCAGTCTGCTGCGTCTCCTTTCACTGTCCAATCACAGACTGGGGGAGGGACAAACCTGTCAGTGTTACTGAAGTGCAGCAGAGAGAAATCCAATCTCCTCTCCTGACCTGCATAAAACTCAGACAAAAATATAAATCCTTTGGCTTACAATTATGTATTTCGTTTTCTTTTTTTGCCTGCATTCAGCTTTAAATTCGGATTATTCTGTATAAAACTGAAGCCAACTTTAAATGTGACGTTCCTTGTGAAAATTATAGGCTGTATGTAGACTGGAAAAGTTGTCCAACCCCAGAAGCTTCACAATGACAGCTGAAGTATTTCTCCCACGGCGGGTTCTCTGTACCCATGTTGGCACATTGACATCACAGCGACACTCTTAGTGCCAGATTATCAATGCCGCGTTTCGTCTTTTGTTTGTTGGATGGTAATGCACTGCCGCCCCCCGGTGATAAATTGCCGTTAGAGGAAGTGATACAAACCGTGTCTTAGATGATTGCGTCTGCTCTCAGGACAAGGGGCGCCAACAATCAGAGGAATTCAATAAAGCACTACAGACATTTTTATGGGGCGATGGTCCTTTAACCGCTTCAGCCCCGGAAGGATTTCCAGCTTTAGGACCGGAGCCCTTTTTGCGATTCGGCGCTGCGTCGCTTTAACTGACAATTGCGCGGTCGTGCGACGTTGTACCCAAACAAAATTTGCATCCTTTTTTTCCCACAAACAGAGCTTTCTTTTGGTGGTATTTGATCCCCTCTGCGTCATTTCTGATCGCCGCTATAAACAAAAGAAGAGCGACAATTTTGCAAAAAAACCCAAATTTCTTTTTTTTCCTAAAATACAAATCCAAAAAAAAAAATATAAAAAAACATTTTTTTTTCACCGTTTTTGGCCGATTTATATTCTTCCTCATATTTGCGATAAAAAAAAATTGCAATCGGCATTAATTGATTGGTTTGCGCAAAAGTGGTCGCGTTTACGGATGATGAGAATTCATTTTTGGGGTTTTTAATTTTTTTTTATTTTTTACTAAAAATGGCGGCGATCCGCGATTTTTAGCGGTACTGCGATATTTCAGCGGACATGGCGGAACATTTTGACACTTTTTTGGGACCATTGGCATTTATACAGCGATCAGTGCTATAAAAATGCACTGATTACTGTGTAAATGTCATTGGCAGTGAAGGGGTTAACCTGCAGGGGGCGCGCTAAGGGTTAACTATGTTCCCTGGGCGTGTTCTAACTGTGAGGGGGATGCCCTAACAGGGGAAGGGAAGTGGTCACAGCCTCCATGTACAGGAAGGCTGTGATCACAGCCCTTCCCCCTCACACAGAGCAGAGGTCCGTGTTTACATACACGGACCTCCGCTCATTCGCTCCGGGGGGGGCATCGCGGGTGGCTGGCGGCAATCGAAGCCGCCGCACTCGCTCCCTGGCCCCCCCTGGACACAGTGAGCGCGCGGGCGCGCCTCCGGCGGCGCGCGCGCGCTCACTATACACGTTCCCGCAGCCGCCGTCGTATGACGGCGATTTGCGGGAACGAGCCACTTTGCCGCCGTCAATTGCCGATCGGCAAGTGGTTAAACAGCCTGTGCCCGTTTCGGTAATGTTACCGACACATGTGGCAGATTCAGATACTTCCTATTTAAAAAATAAATTAACTCCAGTTTGTAGATCACAAAACTGGAGGTAATTAAGACCAAGCATAAGTTGGAGTACAGAGACAGGCAGAGTGCCTGTCCCTGAAATCAGAGTAGCAGAACGGCATATTTGCTGCCACTCATTGTTACTGGTTGTTAAAGCGGTAGTAAAGCTCCATTGAAATAAAAATAAAAGTGGGCCCCCCTGCAGGGTTAAGTCACAATGTACAGTGGAACTTCGGATTACGAGCATAATTTGTTCCAGGAGAATGCTTGTAATCCAAAGCACTCATATATCAAAGCAAGTTTCCCCATAGGAAACAATGGACACGCAGATGATTCGTTCCACAATGACTGCTTATCTATGCAGTACTGTATGTGGCCAGAGGTGCGGGGGTGCTGGTGTATGCAGTACTGTATGTGGCCAGAGGTGCGGGGGCGCTGGTGTATGCAGTACTGTATGTGGCCAGAGGTGCGGGGGTGCTGGTGTATGTAGTACTGTATATGGCCAGAGATGCGGGCGCGCTGGTGTATGCAGTATTGTATATGGCCAGAGGTGCGGGGGTGCTGGTATATGCAGTACTGTATATGGCCAGAGGTGCAGGGGTGCTGGTGTATGCAGTACTGTATATGGCCAGAGATGCGGGCGCGCTGGTGTATGCAGTATTGTATATGGCCAGAGGTGCGGGGGTGCTGGTGTATGCAGTACTGTATATGGCCAGAGATGTGGGGGCGCTGGTGTATGCAGTACTGTATGTGGCCAGAGGTGCGGGGGCGCTGGTGTATGCAGCACTGTATATGGCCAGAGGTGCGGGGGCGCTGGTGTATGTAGTACTGTATATGGCCAGAGATGTGGGGGCGCTGGTGTATGCAGTACTGTATGTGGCCAGAGGTGCGGGGGCGCTGGTGTATGCAGCACTGTATATGGCCAGAGGTGCGGGCGACGTATGTGGTCGCGGGGGCGTGGAGACCGGTGTATGTCATGACGTATGTGGTCGCGGGGGTGTAGAGACCGGTATATGTCATG
>BLSH010146564.1:141686-159189 GCA_018402905.1 Glandirana rugosa
GATTGCAATTTTTTTTATCGCAAATATGAGGAATTATATAAATCGGCCAAAAACGGTGAAAAAAAATGTTTTTTTATATTTTTTTTTGGATTTGAATTTTAGCAAAAAGTAAGAAATTTGGGTTTTTTTGCAAAATGGTCGCTCTTCTTTTGTTTATAGCGGCGATAAGAAATGACGCAGAGGCGATCAAATACCACCAAAAGAAAGCTCTATTTGTGGGGAAAAAAAGGACGCAAATTTTGTTTGGGTACAACGTCGCACGACCGCGCAATTGTCAGTCAAAGCGACGCAGCGCCGAATCGCAAAAAGTGCTCTGGTCCTAAAGCTGCAAAACCTTCCGGGGCTGAAGTGGTTAACTAGCAATAAATAAGCTTTAAGAGAAGTCCCCCACTCACCTCTGTAGCTGCAGACATTGTGGAGCAGTAAAGCCATTTAAAAGGGAAGTCCATTTTTCTGGCCATGTTCTATGCCACAGCCATGTTTGGAGTACATCATGAAACATGGACCCCCGAGTCTCCCCTCTATAATCTGGAAGTTTGAGGAACGGCAAGCAGCCAGCAGCAGCGACAAGGGACCACAGGAAAGGGTTTGGGGACGGGAAAGTCACCGGGGCATTTCTTTACCTTAGTTCCCGAATTCATAAACGTGGTTGTCAACTCATGACAACCACTTTAATCTACAGGTAAGGAAGTCTATAATAAAACTAACCTGTAGGTCCCCTGCATTAGGAGATATGCAGTGTACTTCCCTGTGCCGACGTCATCGGGCGCATGTGCAGTGAAGAAACGGCCTCTGTGCCATTCCTTCGCTGACATCGTGCCGCGATTGGGGGCTCCCATGCGCATGCGAGGGAGTGACGTCACATGGCTCCGGCAAATCACAGAGCCGGAGTGGGCAGCACCGGAAGGAAGAGGGGCGAGGATGGACGCTTCCTAGCGCGAGCTTCCAATGCAGGTAAGTGTCACATAATAGGCTAGCATGCGATGCATACTAGCCTATTATGCTTTTACATTGTAGGGTAATTCTAAGCAATGAAGAGGAAGTAAAACCCATCAGGGTTTACTTTCTCTTTAAGGTAGAAAACAGAGTTCTCTCAATTTCCTACGGTGCGGACGCAGTGGGGTACTTCTAAGTGAAAATTTACAGGGGCTTGGATTGAAGTTGCTGTCAGCCTGCCCTGCTCACCGCGTTTATCTTCTAATCTCTGATGGTACAATTCCCCGACATCTCATATAATGTATCCAGAGGCTGTCCAAGACTCAGAATGATCATCTCCAGGGCTGCAACTTTACAGGGATCATATGATATAGCAAAGAGAACGCTCACAGAGATCCAATATGGTGGTGCCCATGGTGCTATGGCAGTGCTATACTACAGGAGGAGTTTTTGGCTGCTCAATGTTATTTTCAATGTATTTATGTACAAATCATTAAAGTGATTGTCAGGACTTTTTTTCCCTAAAATGAAAAAAAGGTTTTTACTTACCTGCTCTGTGCAATAGTATTACCCTGACCTCCTCTTCTGGGCCCCCCCCAACCTCCTCTTCGTGGCCCCCCCCCCACCGGCGCACTTGACTACTCTTCTCCTGCATGTGCCCCCAGAGCAAGCCACTTATTATGGAGGCACATATGCGGATGCGCTCCAGAGCCAAGCTGTGTGCATCCATAGACAAACACAGTGTGGCTTGGCCCTGCCTCCCCTCACAGGATTTGATTGACAGCAGCAGGAGCCAATGTCTCCCGCTGCTCTAAATTTGTACTGTGAGAAGAGGAAGAGAGGGTAGAGCTGCTGTGGACGGGCACAGCTCTGGATCAAGATCCGGCTCAGGTGTCAGGGAGGGGTGGAGAGAACAGGTAGGAGGACATTTTTTTTCTCTAAGGCATACGATTTGACTTTATAAGAACTTTAACACTGGAGCAGTAATTGGTGTTTTTATGGTCTGAATACAGGCTTACTTTAAAGCAAAATCCAAAAGGTCTTCTTTAAGAATTAGATAGAGTAGGAAAGCAGTAAAAGCCTTTATTTTTCCTGCCCGCGTGCCATTGAAAAGATTTCCCTTGATTTCCTGCCTTGGGACCTAAACAGGAAATTAGGAAAATCTCCAAGGTATGGGTGAATCCTTGCAGTTGTCACCACAACAGATGTTCACGTCACTAAGCCCCCTAAGCTATTCACGCCTGAGCGTTTTGTAGCTTGAAGCCTGAAGCTGCAAAACGCTGGAAGGGAAAAAAATCAATTATTCTCTATGGAGAAGGTTCACATCTCCACTCCAAAATGCCTGAGGCCAAACGCCTGAAGCTCAAAAAAGTTCTGGAGCTTTTTTTTTTTTAGGCAGATTACAGGCGTTTCTATGCTTTTTACATTGGTGTCCTTTTGACCTGTACGAAATTGCGGTAAAAATCACGGCAAAAAAAGTGTGACTTTCTGCCTGAAAGCGCTACGCCCAGGTGTGAAACCCAGCCTGAGGCTTTTAGAAGTTTGTCAGCGTATGAGAATCTGCATCATGGCTGATGGGCCGAGGACCCAGGATACACAGAGGGTGTGTTTGGTTGGTGTATGGGAATCAGCATCAAGGCTGATGGGCTGAGGACCCAGGTTATACTAAGGGCATGTTTGGTTGGCGTATGGGAATCTGCATCATTGCTGATGGGCCGAGGACCTGGGATACACAGAGGGTGGGTTTGGTTGGCACATGGTAATCTGCATCATGGCTGTTGGGCCGTGGACCCGGGATACACAGAGGGTGTGTTTGGTTGGCGCATGGGAATCTGCATCATAGCAGATGGGCCAAGGAACTGGAATACACAGAGGGCAGGTTTGGTTGGCACATGGTAATCTGCATCAAGGCTGATGGGTTGAGGACCCAGGATACAAAAGGGCATGTTTGGTTGGCGTATGGGAATCTGCATCATTGCTGATGAGCCGAGGACCTGGGATACACAGAGGGCATGTTTGGTTGGCATATGGGAATCTGCATCATTGATGGTGGGCCAAGGACCTGGGATACACAGAGGGTGGGTTTGGTTGGCACATGGCAATCTGCATCATGGCTGATGGGCCAAGGACCCAGGATACACAGAGAGCGGGTTTGGTTGGCACATAGTAATCTGCATCAAGGCTGATGGTTTAAGCACCCAGGATATAAAAGGGCATGTTTGGTTGGCGTATGGGAATCTGCATCATTGCTGATGGGCCGAGGACCTGGGATACACAGAGGGTGGGTTTGGTTGGCACATGGTAATCTGCATCATGGCTGTTGGGCCGTGGAGCCGGGATACACAGAGGGTGTGTTTGGTTGGCGCATGGGAATCTGCATCATAGCAGATGGGCCGAGGAACTGGGATACACAGAGGGCAGGTTTGGTTGGCACATGGTAATCTGCACCAAGGCTGATGGGTTGAGGACCCAGGATACAAAAGGGCATGTTTGGTTGGCGTATGGGAATCTGCATCATTGCTGATGAGCCGAGGACCTGGGATACACAGAGGGCATGTTTGGTTGGCATATGGGAATCTGCATCATTGCTGGTGGGCCAAGGACCTGGGATACACAGAGGGTGGGTTTGGTTGGCACATGGTAATCTGCATCATGGCTGATGGGCCAAGGACCCAGGATACACAAAGGGTGTGTTTGGTTGGCGCATGGGAATCTGCATCGTAGCGGATGGGCCGAGGACCTGGGATACACAGAGAGCGGGTTTGGTTGGCGCATAGTAATCTGCATCAAGGCTGATGGGTTAAGCACCCAGGATATAAAAGGGCATGTTTGGTTGGCGTATGGGAATCTGCATCATTGCTGATGCGCCGAGGACCCAGTATTCACAGAGGGTGTGTTTGGTTGGTGTATGGGAATCAGCATCAAGGCTGATGGGCTGAGGACCCAGGTTATACTAAGGGCATGTTTAGTTGGCGTATGGGAATCTGCATCATTGCTGATGGGCCGAGGACCTGGGATACACAGAGGGTGGGTTTGGTTGGCACATGGTAATCTGCATCATGGCTGTTGGGCCGAGGACCCAGGATACACAGAGGGTGTGTTTGGTTGGCGCATGGGAATCTGCATCATAGCAGATGGGCTGAGGAACTGGGATACACAGAGGGCAGGTTTGGTTGGCACATGGTAATCTGCATCAAGGCTGATGGGTTGAGGACCCAGGATACAAAAGGGCTTTGGTTGGCGTATGGGAATCTGCATCATTGCTGATGAGCCGAGGACCTGGGATACACAGAGGGCATGTTTGGTTGGCATATGGGAATCTGCATCATTGCTGGTGGGCCAAGAACGTGGGATACACAGAGGGTGGGTTAGGTTGGCACATGGTAATCTGCATCATAGCTGATGGGCCGAGGACCCAGGATACACAAAGGGTGTGTTTGGTTGGCGCATGGGAATCTGCATCGTAGCTGATGGGCAGAGGACCTGGGATACACAGAGGGCATGTTTAGTTGGCATATGGGAATCTGCATCATTGCTGATGCGCTGAGGACCTGGGATACACAGAGGGTGGGTTTGGTTGGCACATGGTAATCTGCATCATAGCTGATGGGCTGAGGACCCAGGATACACAGAGGGTGTGTTTGGTTCTGTGCACACATCTATCAATGTCAAAGAAGACCTCTGTGTCCCCAAAACTTTCACTTTTTTGTCTGTCTGACATGGATCTCCAGGAAGTTGTGATGAATACATCACTGGAGTGTTGACCATCTGTTATTCGGTTTACCTGGCATCACCGCAGGATGACCCGTCCCTTACTCTACTCCTGAAAACCCAAATTATATGTAGAAACACAACTATTGTAATGGAGCTTTCTTCATCAGGTAGATGGTTCTTCAGATTCAGAAAAGTGCTTGTTCACACCGTGTCCACTAAGCTGAATTTTTCTGCTCACCACCACATATGACTGATGTGAACAGGACACATAGAACAAAATTGTTCACACCATACATGTGCATTAGTGTGCAGGAAAACGCAACTCAATAGACATGGTGACAACAAGCCCCTAGGCAGGAAAAGGTTTTATTTTTCTTTACATTTTGGATGGAGTAAGGGAGGGTTATAACTTGTCATTTTTTTGTTATCTGTGTCCCATTGGGCAGATTTCCCTTCACTTCCTGTCCTATAAGGCAAATTAAAACGACTTAATTTCAGCATGAAACAAAATAGTCCATAACTCTGGTACATAAAAAAATAACTTTGGCTCACCACCAGCATACACTTGTTCCACAACAGGTTTTAAAGTCCCCACCGGCTCCAAGGGTCCAGCAAAGTGACAAGAACCCAACCGTGTCTCAGAAGACCTGCTCTCATGGAGACCTGCTAGCTGCTTCCTGCCCCTTTCAGCCATTTCTCATAGGTGATTAACCCTTTGAGGACCAAAGTATCTGTAGTCAGAGGTATCACAACCCAAGCAATGAGGACACACATCTCCCATGCAGGACTCAACCCTGGCATCCTGCACAGCTAATAACATGAGATGCAAATGACACTTGTAGCAGAAATTAAATTGAAGGGTTGCACATGAGAAGATGGTAAACAGGTAGCTAAAAGCCAAGTGTCATTAACTAAGTTTCAAAATCCTCATTCAGTACTCTTATATAAGCCAGGTTGGGAGGAGCCCTTGTGCAGTTAGGGCATTGGAGCCAAACACCCCACATCTATGTAGATGTAGCCAGCAAGTGGAGACCCTGGACACGGCTGGAGGCCAGATAGAGGTAGACCTGCACCCAGGAGAGCCAGCTGTGGACTTCCTGACCCTTATGGAGGTGGGGGCTAGGGTGGGTTGTGAAAGGCCTTTTAGGCCATGCCAAGAGTTCCCTGAGTGAAGCTATTCCCCTGGAGGATCCTGGGAGAGGGATACCTATGGAGGAGGTGTCTACAGAGTGCACAGTCCTGTGAGTACTAATGACTCCATGTGAAAGGAGAGACTGCCAGAGGGAAGATGGCTGCTTAAAAGTGCCGCACGTGTAGCTTTGACATGTGTCTACTGTGGAGCGTCCACTAAATGTGATTGACTATATACGGTCAAGCGACCCCGGATGGTATGTCAATGTGATGTGACTGTGCTGCTATCTCCCAAATACCACCAGTAAAGTGCATTAATCCTATTTATGTGTGGACATTCCTTCCTTTGGGGATATAAAAATCAATGGCCGGGAATGTCGTGTGGAAGCCTTTGGAATGGAGTGGGTCACAATATGGCTGAGGGTATACCCTCAGCAGGAGGGTCACTTTTCTAGTAAGGTAGGGATAGGGCAGGGACTTGTGGTTTTGGTGCCAATATACAGCAAAGCCCCTCTTACAACCTCAAACCAAAGGTATAGGCACATGAAATTTCTCCTAGGGCAATGCTCAGACTTTGGTCCTATTCCCTGGTTATGGTCAATGATTCCATGGAATAAATTGTGCATAAATCAGAGACATACATCTTGTAAAACAACCAATTCCTTTAACCCAGAAGAGGGACCCCTGAGGAAGTCGGAGTATTTTGAAACGCGTAGTGGAATTAGTTGTGTCATTGGGAAGTTGAAGGAGATGCACTGCAGCGGTGTATAAGGAGAGCAGTAATTTGAATGGTGTATGGATAATGCTGCTTGCACAATGAATAGATGAGTTTAACTTTAATAAGTGTAATAAGGTAAGTGTTTGGGGAAGGTATATGTGGAAAGTTACTGGGGCATTTCTTTACCTTAGTTCCCAAATTCATTAAGGTAGAAAACAGAGTTCTCTCCATTTCCTACGCTGCGGACGCAGTGGGGTACTTCTAAGTGAAAATTTACAGGGACATGGATTGAAGTTGCTGTCAGCCTGCCCTGCTCACCGCGTTTACCTTCCAATCTCTGATGGTACAATTCCCCGACATCTCATATAATGTACCCAGAGGCTGTCCGAGAAGCAGACTGATCATCTCCAGGGCTGCGACTTTACAGGGATCAAATGATACAGCAAAGAGAACGCTCACAGAGATCCAATATGGTGGTGCCCATGGCGCTATGGCAGTGCTATACAACAGGAGGGGAATAGGTTTGGCTGCTCAATGTTATTCTCAATGTATTTATGTTCAGTAAAGTGATTGTAAGAGCTTTTTTTCCCTAAAATGAAAAAGAGGTTTTTACTTACCTGCTCTGTGCAATAGTATTACCCTGACCTCCACTTCTGGGGTCCCCCCACCAGCGCTCTTGACTACTCCTCTCCTGCATGTGCCCCCAGAGCAAGCCACTTATTTTGGGGGCACATATGACTCCATGTGCCCCCTGTTTTAGCAAGGTAGGGGTAGGGCAGGGACTTGTGGTTTTGGCGCCAATATACAGCTAATTGCACATCCCCTGTTACAACCTCAAACCAAAGCTATAGGCACATGAAAAGTCTCCTAGGGCAATGCTGACTTTGGTCCTATTCCCTGGTTATGGTCAATGATTCCATGGCATAAATAGTGCATAAACCAGAGACGTACAACCAATTCCTTTCCCTGAGGAAGTCGGAGTATTTTGAAACGCGTAACGTGGAATTAGTTGTGTCATTGGGAAGTTGAAGGAGATGCACAGCAGCAGTGTATAAGGAGAGCAGTAATTTGAATGGTGTATGGATAATGCTGCTTGTGCAATGAATAGGTGAGTTAAACTTTAATAAGATCAGATAAAAACAAGTGCAAGGTAAATTCACATTTATTTATTTATTTATTTCAGGTACTTATATAGCGCCGTCAATTTACGCAGCGCTTTACATATACATTGTACATTCACATCAGTCCCTACCCTCAAGGAGCTTACAATCTAAGATCCCTAACTCACATTCATACATATACTAGGGCCAATTTAGACAGAGCCAATTAACCTACCAGCATGTCTTTGGAGTGTAGGAGGAAACCGGTGTATCCGGAGGAAACCCACACAGGCACAGGGAGAACATGCAAACTCCAGGCAGGTAGTGTCGTGATCGGGATTCGAACCAGCGACCCTTTTACTGCTAGGCGAAAGTGTTACCCACTACACCACTGTGTTATAGACTTATATGTACATCTGTGGTCACAATAACTATAAAAAACCTCCCTCAATTGGCTCTAGAGTTAGTTTAGTTTTCAGTCTGAATATTTTATGTTCTGCCACTCTGCAGGGTCGGTGTTGGCCGCGTACCCAACATAAACAAGCAAAGCAAACAGAACTCTGGATCTGTACACCTTGGGTCAGACGACAGGAATGTAGGATTGCTGAATCCAAAGTAATGAAGTAGTGTGGAGAAACCGTCCTACAAATACAGGAAGGATTGTTAGGGCCGGTTCACACTGCAGCGGGGCGAAGCGGCGCGACTTCGCGGCCCGTTCACATCTAGGCGAATTGTCAGGCGACTTGAGTCGCCTGACAATTCGCCTCAATGCTGTGCAATGGGACCGTTCTAATAGGAGCGAACCGCTTCGCTCCGCATTAGAAAAATGGTCCCTGCACTATTTTCAGGGCAATCTCAGACGGCTTGCATTGACTTCTATGATAGAAGTCTCCTAGCAAGCCGCTTTGAGATCGCCTGGAGCGCCGCATCGCGCCGCTCCGCCCCGCTGCAGTGTGAACCCAGCCTAAAACTGGTATTGGGCTCGGCTTTAGTTCTACACATTGGGGTTTATTTAATAAAGGCAAATTCACTTTGCACTTGGAAGTGCAGTCGCTGTAGATCTGAGGGGAAGATCTGAAATGAGGGGAAGCTCTGCTGATTTTATCATCCAATCATGTGCAAGCAAAAATGCTGTTTTTTATTTTCCTTGCATGTCCCCCTCCAATCTACAGCGACTGCACTTCCAAGTGCACTTGCAGTGCAAAGTGGATTTGCCTTTAGTAAATAACCCCCCTGTCTTGTATCAAAGGTGGACAAAGTGGAGGCCTCCAAAAGAAGCCTTCATAGACTCCATATTTCTGCTAACTCATAGGTGTGTGCAGCCTATTGCATTAGGGCAGGGGTAGGCAACCTGTGGCCCTCCAGCTGTTGTGGAACTACATTTCCCATGAGGCATTGCAAGGTTGGCAGTTACAATTACTCCCAGAGGCATGATGGAACTTGTAGTTCTGCAACAGCTGGAGGGCCGCAGGTTGCCTACCCCTGCATTAGGGCGTGCACCCCAAAACTCAAACATATTTGCCTGTCTGTGCACATGTGTATATACAGTATAATGATGGTGTCAGGAGGGCAGGGATTGCGGTCAGTAGGGCAGAGGACAGTGTCAGTAGTTTTTATTTTTATTATTCTTTTACAGTTTTTTTTAGGAGCCCTGTGAGGGGGCTTTGGTGAAATATCAGGGGTCTAAACAGGGGAAATCTGCACCACACAGTGTGGTTAGGGTGTGCCCAGCACACCTGGAACACCCTGTGCGCATGCCTATGTGCTAACTACAGTGCTGTGAAAAAGTATTTGCCCCCCTTCCCGATGATTTCTTTTTTTTTTTTTGTATATTTGTCATAATTAATTCAGATAATTAAACAAATTTTAATATTGCACAAAGATAAATACAAATGCAGTTTTATTAAGGGGAAAAAAGCTGTCCAAACCTGCCTGGCCCCCTTGCTAAATCATGAATGAACTGTGATTAAACACATTTTTTGGAAAGCGGAGTTAAATGTCACTTGCCACGCCCAGGTCTGATTACTGCCAGACCCGTTGAATCAAGAAATCACTTAAATAGAAACTGAAAAAAACAAATAAACTATGGCGCAACGTAGAGGGGGGGGGGGACTTGTTTATTGGGGAAGAAATTAAAAAGCACCAGCGTGTTGGGAGACAGTATCATGAAAATACTAGGATTCAGGCTGCAGCTGTCCCAAGAAAGGATTGGAAACCTTAGGATCTGTGTATACAAGGAGTGGGAAGCGCAGCCATCTAAGCGCAATTAGTCTAAAAATAATTGAAGCCAGAGATAAATAAAAGGTGGCACTCACATTTGGTGAAATTGTAAAAACGTGGATCCTGATGGAACTATGCAGAGCTCGGCAGGGTCGCAGCTGGGTCTCTACAATCAGGCTGTAAGAGCCGCTGGGAGAGGACATTCGTTTGGATGGGAAGTAGGGTTGCCACATCATCCCTTTAATCCAGGACGCATATGACCGTGGCAGTGTAGGTGGAAGAGGCGGTGGTGGAGGAGGAGGAGGAGGTAACCAACACCTTTTTTTTTTTTTTTGTTTGTTTATAATTGGGGTAGCCCCCAAAATATTGAGACATATTAAAAAAAAAAGTATACCAATGGCTGTGTGAAGCCGGTCTAAATGTTTATTCTGCACAAGGTACAGACAAGTCTTGTGGGATCCATGCCTGATTCATTTTAATAAACGTTAGCTTGTCCACGTTGGCTGTGCACAGGCGACTGCGCTTGTCTGTGATAACGCCCCCTGCCGTGCTAAACACACGTTCAGACAATACACTGTCTGCAGGGCAGGCCAGCACCTCCAAGGCATAAAGGGCAAGCTCAGGCCATGTGGCCAATTTGGAGACCCAGAAGTTGAATGGGGCAGACCCATCAGTCAGTACGTGTTGGCGTGTGCACACATACTGTTCCACCATGTTGCTGAAATGCTGCCTCCTGCTAAGACGTTGTCTATCGGCTGGTGGTGCTGTTTGTTGTGGCGGGCTGCTGACAAAGCTTTGCCACATTTCAGCCATACTAAACCTGCCTTCTGGGGTGCTGGCGGTGCCACAGCTGCATTGGCGACCTTTTCCTCCTCCTCCGCCTTGTGCTTCCGCTGAGCCCCCTGTGTCATTTGGGAATGCCCTCAGCAGCGCGTCTACCAGCGTGCGCTGGTAGTCGCGCATCTTCCTCTCACGCTCCAGTGAGGGAATTAAGAACGGCACGTTGTCCTTGTAACGGGGATGCAGCAGGGTGGCCACCCAGTAATCGGCACAAGCTAAAATGTGGACTGTCGTTCAGCAGGCACTGCAGCATATAGTCGCTCATGTGTGCCAGGCTGCCAGAGGCAAAGACAAGCTGTCCTCTGTGGGAGGTATATCATCTGTGTCCTCCGTATCCCCCCAGCCACGCTCCAGTGATGCCCAGGAGCTGCGTTGGGTGCCACCCTGCTGTGAACACGGTTCCTCCTCCTCCTTATCATCTTCCTCGTCCTCCTCATCCTCCAGAACTGTGCCCTGGCTTGAAAATTTTTTTACCTGGCCTATGCTGGTGCAGGAACCCACCCTCCGAGCCACCTGTGAATGACTGGCCTGATAACCGTGGAAATTACCCCTCTTCCTCCTACTCCTGTGCCACATCCTCTTCCATCATCGCCCGAAGTGTTTTTTTCAAGGAGACATAGAAGTGGGATAGTAACGCTGAGAACAGCGTCATGGCCATGTTGGTGGAGTACTTGAAACACTGCAATATGGTACACAGGTCTCGCATGGAGGCCCACTCATTGGTGGTGAAGTTTTGCTGTTCCGCAGAGCGACTGACCCGTGCGTGCTGCAGCTGAAACTCCACTATTGCCTGCTGCTGCTCGCACAGTCTCTCCAGCATGTGCAAGGTGGAGTTCCACCTTGTGGGCACGTCGCATATGAGGCGGTGAGCGGGAAGGCCGAAGTTCCGCACTTTCTGCAGCAGCTCTGACATATCCGGGTAGTTTTTTAGAAATTTCTGCACCACCAAATTCATCACATGCGCCAGGAAAGGGATGTGCGTCAAACCGGCTAGGCCCAGAGCTGCTACGAGGTTTTGCCCATTATCGCACACACTACCAGGCCGGGCTTGAGGCTCAGTGGCAACAACCATTCATCGGCCTGTTGTTCAATGCCCGTCCACAGCTCCTGCGCAGTGTGGGGTTTATCCACCAAACATTTCAGTTTTAAAACAGCCTGCTGTCGTTTCCCCCTGGATGTGCTGAAGTTGGTGGTGAAGGTGCTACGCTGAGCGGATGAGTGGGTGGTCGAGGAGGAGGAAGCGCAGTAGGAGGAGGAGGCAACAGGAGGCAAAGAGAAATGCCCTGCAATCCTCGGTGGCGGAAGGACATGCGCCAAATGGCTACCCGGCTCAGGCCCACCCGCCACTACATTTGCCCAGTGTGCAGTTAGCGAGATATAGCGTCCCTGCCCGTGCTTACTGGTCCATGTATCAGTGGCTATGTGGACCTTGCCACTGATGGCGTTGTGCAGTGCACACCTGATCTCGTCCCTGACTTGTTTGTGCAGGAAAGGGATGGCTCGCCTGGAAAAGTAGTGGCGGATGGGTACCACGTACTGTGGGACAGCCACCGCCATCAGGTTTTTAAAACTGTCCGTGTCCACCAGACGGAATGACAGCATTTCAAAGGACAGGAATTTTGAAATGCTGGCATTCAGGGCCAGGGATCGCAGGTGGGTAGGGGGGTACTTCCTCTTTCTCTCCAGTGTTTGAAAGATGGACAGCTGTAAGCTTCCATGGGACCGTGTGGAAATGCTTGGGGACGGTGGCGGACATGGTGGCGTTGCTGTCACATCGTCTGTTTGCTGGGTGGCAGGTGACACTGGCACTGTAGAGGTGGAGGAAGAGGCCGAGCCAGCAGAAGAGGAAGCAGGAGGAGGCCGAGACCTTTCTTGGATTTTGAGGCACTTAATCCACTGCAGCTTGTGCTTTGAATTTAGATGCCTGATCATGCAGGCTGTGCTCAGGTTTAGAACATTTATGCCTCGCTTCAGGGTCTCATTGCACAGCGTGCAAACCACTCGTGTCTTGTAGTCAGCACATTGTCTGAAAAACTGCCACGCCGGGGAATGCCTTTGGTGTGCTAGGTCCCTGGGTGCGGTGGGTAGTAGCAGGCCTACTGTCTAGGGGACGCTCGCTCCGCTTTTGCAACCTGCTTCCTCTTTTGCTATGCTGGTGCCTCTGTGCGACCACCACCTCTTCCTCCAAACTCCACACGTCACTCGCATGACCCTCATTCCATGTGGGGTCTAGGACCTCATCATCCTCCACATTATCTTCCACCCACCCTTCACCACTGCCCTCCTTGTCAGTCTGCACACTGAGGCAAGCTGCAGCAGTTGGCACCTGTGTTTCGTCATCATCAGAAATGTGCTGCGCTGGTGTTTCCATGTCCTCATCCTGCAACAGAAGTGGTTGGGCATCGGTGCACTCAATGTCTTCCACTTCTGGGGCAGCGCTATGTGGATGGCCCACGGAAAGCACACCAGGAGAGTCATCAAAAAGCATAAGAGACTGTTGCAGGACTTGGGGCTCAGACTGCTTGGCTGATTTACAAGGGGCTGAGGTGAAAGACAGATGGCCATGGAGTTCAGGTGCCAACTCTGAGCTTTCAAGGGACCGGGTGGGAGACAATGTGAAGGAACTAGAGGCATTGTCAGCCACCCAATCTACTATCGCCTGTACTTGTTCTGGCCTCACCATTCATTAAGCGACATTCGGGCCTAGCATATAACGTTGAAGGTTCTGTCGGCTACTTGCACCTGAAGAAGGTGTTTCACTTGTGCGTGTAGCTGGCACAGATCAACCACGTCCTCTCCTTGCAACAGGAACTTCACCAACACCACGACCATGACCATGCCCTTTATTTGACGCTCTCCTCATTCTGGCCACAAATGTACTATGTAGCACTATTTATTAATACAAAAAAAAAGAATACAACAACCTAGACGGACATTTTATTTTTGTGCAAGAAATGCACCGCTCACACCATCAGCAGGAACTTCTCCCTACACCAGTATGTGATGATTTTAGAACAATAACCTCTCCCTATAGCACTAGCAGATGATTTTAGAACACTAATCTGTCCCTCACAGCACCAGCAGGAACCTCTCCCTCTAGCACAGTGGTTCTCAACTCCTGTCCTCGGGACCCACTAACTGGCCAGGTTTGCAGGATAACTGAAATACATCCCAGGTGATATCATTTGCTGCTCAGTGATTGCAGTATTCTAGTCTGCATCTCCCCAAGGCAATACTTAAAATCTGGCCGGTTAGTGGGTCCCGAGGACCGGAGTGGAGAACCACTGCTCTAGCAGTATGTGATGATTTTAAAACAATAACCTGTCCCTCACAGCACCAGCAGGAACCTCTCCCTATAGAACTAGGAGATGATTTTAGAACAATAATCTGTCCCTTACAGCACCAGCAGGAACCTCTCCCTATAGAACTAGGAGATGATTTTAGAGAAATAATCTGTCCCTTACAGCACCAGCAGGAACCTCTCCCTCTAGCAGTCTGTGATGATTTTAGAACAATAATCTGCCCCTTACAGCACCAGCAGGAACCTCTCCCTATAGAACTAGGAGATGATTTTAGAACAATAATCTGTCCCTTACAGCACCAGCAGGAATCTCTCCCTATAGCAGTAGGAGATGATTTTAGAACAATAATCTGTCCCTTACAGCACCAGCAAGAACCTCTCCCTATAGAACTAGGAGATGATTTTAGAACAATAATCTGTCCTTCACAGCACTAGTAAACTGTACCTAGTCCAGTATCAGATGGTTTTAGAACGCTAAGCTCTCCCCTCACAGCACCGACAGGAATCTGTCTGTAATGCAGGATGAGATCATATTAGATCAGTAAACTGTCCCTCAGAGCGCCGGCAGCATCCTCTCCCTACACTAGCCTGAGACGATGTGACACGCGGCATATGTGACTCCAGCTCATATAGAGGCTAGGTCACATGATGCACTAGCCTATCAAAGCCATGCCATTAGTAGGCATGGCTGTGATGGCTTCTAAGGGCAAACGAGTGAAACGCTTGTTGATTGGCTGCCCTGCAGCTATTCAACAGGCGCCAAAAATAGTCTGGGTCACATGATGCACTGGCCAATCACAGCCATGCCATTAGTAGGCATGGCTGTGATGGCTTCTAAGGGCAAAAGAGTAAAACGCTTGTTGATTGGCGGCCCTGCAGCTATAGAAAAGGCGTGCAAAATACCTGAATACCGAACCCGATCCCGGACTATTTTTGAAATGTCCGAGATCGGGTTCAGGGCACGGACACCCTAAAGCCTGGTAGGGACCAGAACTTTACAGTCCGGGTTCGCTCAACTCTACGGCTGGTGTCAGTGCTTCGAGGGCCACCACACACAGACATATCCAGGACATGGGCTACAACTGTCACATTCCTTGTGTCAAGCTATTCCTGGATCAGAGACAACGTCAGAAGCGTCTTACCTGGGCTAAGGGGAAAAGAGGACTTTGGACCACTGAGCAACAGTCCAGTCCTTTTTCGGATTATAGTAAATTTTGCATTTCATTTAGAAATCAAGGTCCCAGAGTCTGGAGGAAGAGCGGAGAGGCACAGAATCCAAGCTGCATGAGGTCCAGTGTGAAGCTTCAACAGTCAAGTGATGATTTGGGGAGCCGAGTCATCTGCTTGTGTTGGTTCACTGTGTTTTATCAAGTCCAAAGTCAGCGCAGCCCTCTAGCAGGAAATCCTTTATGGAGATACTGATGTCATTTTCCAGCAGGACTTGGCACCGCCCACACTGCCAAAACTACCAATACCTCGTCACATCACCATGGGATCACTGTGCTTGATTGGCTAGCAAACTCGTCTGACCTAAACCCCATAAACTTTGGGGTGTCCGTGACCCAGACCCGTACATTTGAAAAAAAGTTCGGGTTCTGGGTTCGGGTATTTGATCCCGCCTGTTGAATAGCTTCAGGGCAGCCAATCAACAAGCGTTTCACTGGTTTGCCCTTAGAAGCCATCACAGCCATGCCTACTAATGGCATGGCTGTGATTGGCCAGTGCATCATGTGACCCAGCCTCTTTATAAGCTGGAGTCACTTAGTGCTGCATGTCACATGTTCTCTGGCTAGTGTAGGGAGAGGATGCTGCCGGTGCTATGAGGGACAGATTGCAGAGCTAATAACATCTCATCCTGCATTACAGAACAATCCGACTGGACTAGGTAGAGTCTACTGCTTAGAGGGACAGATTATTGCTCTAAAATCATCGCCTACTCCTATAGGGTCAGGTTCCTGCTGTTGCTGTAAGGGACAGATTATTGTTCTAAAATCATTTTACTTCCTTTTGCAGCCCTCTAGCACTTTCCAGGACTTTTTTACAGTCATTTTTGTGCCGAAAAGTTCGGGTCCCCATTCACTTCAATGGGGTTTGGGGTTTCGGGGTCAAGTTCGGTACCAAACCCGAACTTTTTCGCGAAGTTCGGCCGAACCCACCGAACCCGAACATCCAGGTGTTTGCTCAACTCTAGTCAAGAGGAAGATGAGAGATACCAGACCCAACAATGCAGACGATCTGAAGGCCGCTATCAAAGAAACCTGGGCTTCCATAACCCCTCAGCAGTGCCACAGACTGATCGCCTCCATGCCACGCCTCATTGATGCAGTAATTCATTCAAAAGGAGCCCCGACCAAGTATTGAGTGCATACTATACTGTACATGGACAGACTTTTCACTAAGCCAACATTTCTGTATTAAAAATACTTTTTTTTAATAGTCTTATGTAATATTCTAATTTTCTGAGATACGTAATCTTGGGTTGTCGCCAGCTGTAAGCCATAATCATCAAAATTAAAAGAAAGAAATGCTTGAAATATATCACTGTGTAATGAATATAGATAATATAGGTATTTCACTTTTTGAATTGAATTACTGAATTAAATTACCATTTTTATGATATTCAAATTTTTTGAGATGCACCTGTATAATGCCGCTTTCTGAATTCCACCAGTAAAGTGCAGCAAAACAGTTTTTTGGGTGGACATTCCTTCCTTGGGGATACAAAGGTCCATGGCCGAGAATGTCGTGTGGAGGCCTAGGACAAGGAGCAGAGCTCAAGATGGCGGCGGGTTCAGCCTCTAGCAGCGGGGGGGGGCGACGACTTGTGCTCTTGGTGCCAAAACCAGCCAATCACAAAGCCCTTACCAAGTGCAGCACCACAAGGAACACTGCGGATTAGAAGTAACTTTTCTTGTTTTGATAGGATTTTAAGCAGGGGTCCTCAAACTTTTTAAACAGAGCCAGTTCAATGTCCCTCAGCCTGTTGGGGGGGCCAGAGTATAGTTTGAAAAAAATATGAACAAATTCCATGAACACTACACATATCCTATTATGCAGAATGCAGGTTTCAGTAGTGCATTGCACTCAGAACTCAGGGAGCAGGAGTGCATTTGGCTCAGAATGCAGGGGTCAGGAGTGCGTTAGGCTCAGAATGCAGAGAGCAGGAGTGCGTTAGGCTCAGGGCACAGGGGTCAGGAGTGCTTTAGGCTCAGAGAGCAGGGTTCAGGAGTGCGTTAGGCTCAAAACGGAGGGGTCAGGCATGCATTAGGCTCAGAGCACAGGGATCAGGAGTGCTTTAGGCTCAAAGATCAGGGTTCAGGAGTGTGTTAGGCTCAGAACTCAGGGGTCAGGAGTGCATTAGGCTCAGAACGCAGGAGTCAGGAGTGCATTAGGCTCAGAACGCAGGAGTCAAAAAGTGCGTTAGGCTCAGAATGCAGGGGTCAGGAGTGAGTTAGGCTCAGAACACAGGGGTCAGGAGTGTGTTCGGCTCAGAGCGCAATGACCCGTGGGGGGGGGGGGGGGGTAATGTCACAAGACTCGGAT